>JASDQU010739438.1:148632-173533 GCA_032191745.1 Picea mariana | reverse complement strand
ATTTGAGCAAGTGAGATTAGTATAAGTTTCTTTACTACAACACTAAACTGCTTTTGGAATTGAGCATATATAGTGCGTGGTTATCTTTGAAATAAAAGACTTCCCTGGGTTGATAATTTATGTTTCACTTGGTTGTTTGAAATCAATTAAGTAATTATAGTGACCAACACTTGGCACCTTGGAAATTAATTCCCAACAATTCTCTCACCTAGAGAGAATTCTCATGGGCTTGAAAACCCACTTCTTCGACCATGAGACTAACAACCCACCTCTTCAACCACCGGCCTAACAACCATCCTCTTTAGTAGAAGCCATATCAAATATAGGTACTGTAATGGAAACTGTAGTGTGCCAAGGATGATAGGAGAGAATGATGGAATCCTCCTCCTGAAATGATGGGAAATACACTAAATCTCGTTATTATAAATGCATGTGCCTTTTATGACACATGGAACTCAAGGAATGCACTTGTCCCCACTTAAGAAACTTAGGATATATTCATATCCATAGCTTTAGCTTTAAATAATATTAGTACAATATTGCATTGGGCTTGAGCCCCCCTTAGCTTAGACCTTTCCTAGACTCTTATCCCCCTTTTCCCTTTCTATTGGATTTTATCCCCCCATGTCTCTTGTTGGGTCGGTCTGCAATAGTGATTTATTTTATTAATAGTATGAGTGTTTACATATTACAATAATAGGCACACTGGCCTTTTAGCAATCCAGGATCTTCATCCTAATAATCACATAGGCACTTTGTCCTATAATATCTTAGCTCGCCAGCTTATAAAACATATGTATAATTACACCGGGGATTAACCTAGGATATTGCATTCCCCTCCCCCTTATTTTTTCACTATCCTCAGTGCATTATAGACATGTACATTCAAAATTCTTCAAAAGGATCCATGCCTTTGTTATGGAATCTTGTTATCCTTCTGGTTCTCTTCTTATCAAGCATCATAATCATGTCTTCATACTTCAGTTGGAAATCCTTTGCTCTATTACACTGAGTTGCTTCAGGAAAGAATTCAGGAATTGTACCATTCTTGACTTTCCTCTTCCTTGTTGCACTCACCCTTCTAGGCTCAGGCATCCTTTCATTGATGTATAGTCCTTCAATGATCCATCTTGCCAAGGATTTCACACACAAGGAGAGCATCGGTTCATCTCCAAATCCCCACTAAGGATCTTTATTTTTGGAAATCATAGGACTTCAGTGTCCCAATAGTATCCCTTCTTCCCAAGCATTCCAGCATCAATAAATATTATCTCATCTGTATCACACACATACATTCCTTATAATACAACATTATAAAACTTCATTTAGAAATTCAAATTTATTTCATAAGGAAATTCAACTTTTTCCCAAAATATGAAATTCTATCTCATTATTTTATTGGTTTTTGCAACAATAGGCATCAGTCTTTATTATGGCCTTCTACAACACCATACTTGGGACTACGTTTCCTGCAATGTTTCCATATTACATTCAACCAATATATTATTAGTGCTTCTTGCATAATATAGTATATACTTGCATTGTAACAATTTCAAAGTTTACAAAGTGATCTTAGAATTTTTTATATTTAACAATTCAATCACCACTAAAAATCTATTTATTAAATAGAATGAAAATATTATTCTCTACATATATATTATCAATATCCAAGGTTTTACTCTACTCCTTTGACAGAGCTTTCTTGTGACTAGTTTAACTTGCAACTCCCTTGTTGCATTATCTAACAGCTCCTGAAATGTTCTCAACCTCATGAGTTAGTAATAATTAAATCATTTTAGATGTTAAAAAAATCATTTCCCACTAATATCATATATACATGCATTCACAAAAATGCATTCCATAATGCATTCAAGCATAACAATTTTATCATGTATAAGTGAAACTCTACCACTTACACACTTTCATAATTTATTCATGCATATTTTTCAATTCACTCTTGTATTGGCTTCAGAATGCTCTATATCTAAGTCATGTATCTCACCATTGGTAATGGAAAAGTCTAGCCAATGCCTCAACACATTATCCATACACTTCTATTGTTTTCTCAACTATTTGGATGCCTTCTTTTTTGACTTGAACACTACACCAAGAATATAATTCTTTGGTGTTCATTAGTGTTAGAAAAAAGGTTACAACCCAAACATTATTTAGTAGTAATAATTTTTCCTTGGATACTTGTGTGGCACTAAATCATTTCCATGTATAGCCAAGTCATGGCCTCATACATGACTAGAGTTATTGGTATTCATTCCTATAATAGGGTCATACCCTTTTATTGCTTTGGTTATTAGATCATAACCAACAAATCCATAATATGTTATTACATCACATGTATGAATTCATTCCTCTAGCCTTTACCACACCTAGTGGTATATTATTCCCATTAATGCATTCAAATAATACAAGAATGTGATAAAATAAACTTTGGCTGAGGAAATTCTTACCAAAATTATCTTTAGCAATTATGCAATAAAATTACATAATACTTATAAATGAATAGCTTCCATTAATTAAATTTAATGCTACATGGCTAGATGATAACAATAGAAGATCCCAAGCCTCTATTATAAGACTTATAATCCACACTTTATCTTTTTGTTTCTTTTTTCTATATGCAGGAACATTATTAACAATGCTTTCAACCATGCAATAATTATCTTTTTCCTGGCACAAAAACCATCACTAGAAACTTCATAATCATATATATAACATTAGACTACTCTTAGTCATCATCGTGTTATATATATATATATATATATATATATATATATATATATAAACAAAACTACATTTATTACAACATATCTATATGCACTACTACTGCATCACTAGCATGCTCATGAATGCATATGCATTCCATTTTCATGTAATATGTATGGATTTCCAACAAGCCATAACATAATTGTTTCTATAATAATTGTAGCAACCTCTTTCTTCTTGTACCACTTTTATTTGTTGTTCCTAGAAGACCTCAATTCTTCCTGGATTCATGTACCCTTTCGTTCTCTTACTAAGCACTTTTCCATCTAAACCATTTTTTATCAGTTTTATATTTTCATCCATTTAATATGTTGATATTAACTTCAACATTAATTATTTCATGGATCTATCTGACCAAACACATGCATGACCAAATTACATTTCCATCCATGCTCTCATATTGACTTTATATCTTCAACTTCCATTTACTCTTCTGGACCAAATTGGTTCATCCTTTCCTTGATTGAACATATCATCCCTTGTAGTTTCCTGCACCATTCTATTCTCTTTTATTATCCACCCAACCTCAAACATGATCTACATAGTCAATTCTCCATCACGTTGCAATGCTACACAAATGTCTCTTTTTTTTCCAATTGAGATGGGTTCTCCTCATATTTTATTTCTTTTTCATTATATACCAAGCATAGAATCATTTTTATCCTTCATGGTTCCTTGATGATTTCTTTTCACAAAAATCATCTCCATACTTGAATCGTTTTGAATTGACATCCCAATGTACCTTGGCAATCCACTCATTCCTTTGGAATGTACTCAACATTCTTTTTTTTTCATTGTTGTCACATCTCCTTGAATGTTGCAGAAGACTTTGTATAACTTGGTATCCATCTAATGGTACCTTTCCACTATCTTAAATTACTCATAAACTTCATCCAGACTCTAATGCACTTAGCTTTTTATAATTCCTCTACTAGGAGTTTGATTGCATCATTTGAGACCCAATATGCACACAGTATATTGATTTATGCATCCATTGTCACTCTTTACTTATATGCACCTTCATTTCTTCACCCTTGAAGTGGTGATATTCATGCCATGCTTCCATTGTGCTACTCTGATAACCATGATGGAAGTACTACCTCCAAACTATGTGATTGTTCCTTGGATATGTTATCCTTATCTCCAAGCATATACTATGCCTTCCTTTATTAAAAGACTAACATCTTTACATATCAATCCTTTTTGAAATGTTATGCCCTTGATATCCTACCTTATCTGTACATTGGCTTATTTGGGAGTGAATGGAATTTAATTATTTCATTCACTATATGATATACTCTTATGCCCAGATTCCATTGAGCGCTTTGATTAACATGAGTGGATTTATTGTAGTGGCTTCCCAAGACTTTATGGTTGCACCTTGACTCATACCCAAACATTCTTCAGTCTTTACCTTTGATCATCTTGTGAGTTAATATTGACATAATATTCATTTCTTCAAGTGCCTCTGCTCATTCTTGATACCAGTTCCAGACTCTCTCATATTATAAAAAATCATATGTCCATATTCCCATTATTTGCACCACCATATGTGTTGTAGGTGAATCCCCCTGTGGACAAGTGGATTCCCTCTTGGTCTCTAGACTCCTAAGGCCAAGACAGAAAGTGCTTAACATGGACACTGAATTTCTTTTAGATCTAATCAAGCTAATGAATGAAAGAGAAGGATAAAGATATGTACCTTATGAACGACGTTTGTCCTTGCAAAGTCTAGGCTAAGCTTCGATCTTGAGCTCCCTGATAGGTCCTGCAAAACAAATAAAGATACAATGGACTTCCTACTCTACTGAGATTATCTCAATCATAAATCCATCTACTACAGACAAACTTATATGGAACAAGCATAAGTTTGAAAGAAACAAGCCAAGCATTGATTATTAATAAGAGCAAGTGAAAGTACTTAAAACCCTTTGAATGAAGGTGCAGTAGCTTCTTCCAGTTCTCCTTGTCCAACCCCTTTGCTCAATCAATCTCCATTGATTTCCTTGATGACATCTCACTCATGAGATCATAAGTTTGATGTAATTCTCAATTGTCATTGTACCTTTCACCATGAGAAGGCCTCCTTATATAACCTTGGAGAGGTCCAACCACTTGAGATATCTTTGGGATAAGTTGAGGATCTTCCCTAAGATCATGCCTTGACCATCTATTCAAATCCAACTACCTTCAGGAGTTGAGGGATTCTTCCCTTATTTGTCTCAACAAACCCAAAACTTGCTAAAAAGAGGGTAGCACTCCCCCAAAAGGGTGCACAGGGTGCTCAAACACTCCCCAAAGAGGCTCAGGGTGTTTCAGTGCTCACTAACAATGGGTAGGGGAGCGCTCTTCTCCAAAATCTATTTTTTTTAGTGATTTTCTCAATGAGAAAAGGTTTGTACTCCTTGTCAAGAGACTTTTCATCTTCCAAACTAACCTTTGAGGTGTCTTGAGTGTCTTTATGATGTCATTAGAGGCACAACATAGGCAAGATGGCAATATACTATTTGTGACACTTGCAACACTTGTAGTCAAGATGCGACACTTGTGGACAAGATGTGACACTTACAACACTTGTAATGATGACACTTGCGACACTATCGAAGTGAGTAATTTTGAGGTGTAATAGATTGCCCCCCAAAGTACAAAGTTAGAAGATGACGATGACTGAAGTAATTTGTATACTTTTTCGAGAAAGGGTATGGACGTAGAGAAACCAGAAAAAGCTGCACACAACCATCAAACAAATATTATGACATGTTTCAAAACCCAAGGCAAGCATACCTATGCTTGAGTGATAAATACTTTTTAGGTATGGCTGCCATAAAATACACTGCGGATCCATAATTATATTGACAAAATGGTATAGCCATTGTAGATACAATGTGAATCTATACTCCTATGACCTGAACTGATCATAGACACAAAGAATACACAGTGGATCTACGAGACGACAAGACATAGCCACAACCAATACAAAGTGGATCTATGTTATGTAATAGTATATGTGTCATAGTTCAAAAGAACTCCTTCGCAACCTGGGAAAAGTATATATAAGAGTGAAAAATCAACCCAGGGTCTTATTACCAATCTCGATGTAGTACGAATCTAACCATGTGAATAGATGTCCTGATGTCGAACATGGAAGAAACCACTTGGTTACCGGTCCATGATGTAAACCGTTAACAAGCACGAGGGAGATCACCATTGATGTCAATGATTCCCAAGGTACTCTAGTACATTCCAATGAAAGAAAATGAATGAGATGAAGTCGAACATCCATGGAATCATCTTATCAGAGGACAATGATGTAAACCCATTGTCGGACACGAGGAGGCCTGCCATTGAGGCATGCAGGTCCCAAGGTACTAGCTGGTTTCTAGGTCTAGTTTCTAGATAATGTGTTGAAGTCTACAGGAATAGACTCGTCGAAGGAGGGCCTTGATGCATCCCCCATAAATGACATGAAACTGACACAGAGATGTAGTTGGTAGATCAAATGAACATGGACTAACACAGGTATTGAAACAGTATATTTGTGATGGTTGACTCTCAAGGCGGATACTTCCCTTGAACACTGAGGCACAACAACAAAAAATTGACATGGACCAAAACTTCATGATGCAGTGAATGTTGTGAATTTCGTTAGGTGACCCAAAGGATTAAAAGAAACTCAGAGGATTGACTGTTCAGCAGATTAAAATGCATGCAAAGACAAAGCGTCGTGTTCAAGGACGACCGTAAGAGCTACTGGTAGTGTTCTCAAAAAACTGTTTGGCTTGCTTCTTTCAATTTT
This sequence comes from Picea mariana, assembly GCA_032191745.1. NCBI lineage: Eukaryota > Viridiplantae > Streptophyta > Pinopsida > Pinales > Pinaceae > Picea > Picea mariana. Next base: position 166,956 of record JASDQU010739438.1, on the reverse strand, counting down.
TCCCCCATCTAGATAGACGAGTACCTCTTTTTAATTTAAGGAGCTCGATGAGGGTAACACATGCTCGATATGACTCACCTTCGGTAAGTCCCTCTTCCTTTGTTTAACAAACTGGAAGAAGTAAGGGTTCGGTCTCATATGATCCCTTAAATGTATGATTGTTTAACGAGTCCAGAGAAGGTAAACTCGGTGGTTTTTCATATTTAAAGAGTTTGAAAACAACTTAAATAAGAATCCAATGTTGTCCTTTTTTGTAATGTTAGTCTCGCGAGGCCGAAAAAGAGATAAATTATCACTCGAAAATACCCTTTCAAACCTTTTAACGAGTGGGAAAGGAAGCAAGATCACTCAGCAAACTTTTCATGTTTAGAGAGTCTGAAAAGAGCTCAAAGACGACTCCAGGGGGGTTCCTTTTTTGTATATCCATGTGAGTCTGAAAAAGAGATAAAAGTTTACTCGGTTGCATTCTCATGTTTTTTCGAGCACAAGAAAGAACAAAGACTAAGCTCGGTATGCCCCTAGCTTGAAAGATAGTGGCTTAACTCTAGAATGATCATCAAAGGCTAGAGACATGCCCTCCAAACTTGAATTCATTCACCGACTTTGAGGTTTTCACCAATTTCTCTACGAGATGGATAAAAAGGATAAGGGTGGATGAAATGAAGGTTGAAGAGAGGTGACTGTTTCATTTTTTAACGAGTTTGACACAGAAAAAGAACTATGTTGAGGGCTCTGGGTTCAATACCCAGATTGTTGTTCATTTTTTAACGAGCTTTCTATAGAGAGGAAAACTATGCTCAGGGCTCTGGGTTCAATCCCCAAATTGTTGTTTCATTTTTTAACAAGCTTTCTACAGAGAGGAAAACTATGCTCAAAGCTTATGCTTCATTTTTTAACGAGCTTTCCACAGAGAGAAAAACTATGCTCATGACCTCTGTTTCATTTTTTAACGAGCTTTCCACTGAGAGAAAAAAATATGCTCATTGACTCTTCTTAATCATGGGTTACAAGAGAATAACGCTATGGAAGGACACCATGTCAAGGGAAAAAACTCAGTCATGGCTTCCAAGAGATCTTCACTGGATCAAAGAAAATCACTCTGGAAGGAACACATGTCAAGGGCCACGACCGGGTAAGGAGATCAGGCTCCAATAGACCTACTGAATAAATCACCGTGTCAACTGCCGGATCCAAATAATCAGAAGTCGAAGGCATGGGAGATGATGGAAAATCAACATCAGGAGGGGAGATAGACTATATCTCTTCCTGAATATCTTCACGAGGGGGAAGAAAAGAGGATCGATGATGGTTATCATCTCAAGGTAGCTCATCAATTCTCAACATTTCCATAATAGATTCATCCAAGGGAAAAATTGGGGAAATGTAGTCGATCACAGACGATAAGGAACTGAACCATGATGGCATCAATTAATTGTCGGGTGCCAATAGATGTTGATCATCCGACGAGGGAGAAGCAGATTAGATAGAAACGTATGAGGTTTTGGCTAAACTAAGTGACACCATGTCACCTAGTGCATCGAATTCCAAAGGACTAGGTACAATCCAAGGGTCATATGGTTCCAAATATTGATAAGTCATGGTCGAAATCATATCGACGGTGGTAATATGATGTGTAGTCGGTGGAAGTGGTGTAGGGAAGGTACCCATGAGGCTAGAATATTTCAGTAAGCCAACACCAATGCTTTCATATGTGATCTTGTGGTCTCCCAAGAAAGGAATATTGTTGTTAGTGGGAGCACGAGCATCGGTTGTGCATAACTCTAACTGATCAAAAGTGACAATTTTTCCCTTATGAGGAAATTGTACACATCAAAAGACCGATGAGGCAATGACAGTCATTTCATAAAACCAACTTCTTCCAAGTAACAAGTTGTAATCGAGGGGAGCATCAACCACCTCAACATCAACAGTGACAATTTCGCCATCCAATTGGATGGGCAAGGACTATAAAAGCCCATGGGGATGAAAACCTCACCCATCGAAGTCACGTAACATCATTGGGGATTTGTTAAGTGCAGGTGATTTTAAACCTTTCCAACATGCTAAAGACATGGCACAAGTTGAGGCTCCCTCATCCATAATAGTTTGGTGGATTTGTTGATTGTGAACAACAACATCAACTTGGAAATCAAGTTGGTGGGAGATTCAAGACGCATAATTGTCCAGATTAAACATGTTATGGTTGGATGACTCAAAATCAACAACACCAATAGCATCCAAGAGCATTCTACGTTGACTGGGGCAGTGTTGTAGAACTTCTAACGCAGACATAGCAAATGGTGCTTGAGCCAAATCTTCAACAATGTTGTAGTTTTGAGTGGCATGTGAACTAGGATTAAAGGTAGCTTTGCAGATAGTGCTCTTAGGAGTGCATAAGATAGAGTCGAATGTAGGTTTCTCGATCTGAAGTGGTCCAGACATAGGATTAACCGATGGAGGAATAATGGAGGACGGTGATGGATCCAGTAAAGTATCGGTACCGTTAGTGACCTTTCCTTTCTCAGGGTTACCTAGTGTGTCCTATGTCTTAGAGAGAGTGTTCAAATTAATCCCATTAAACATATAAATATGTGCACTCGTTGAGGCCTCATCATGAGGATGGCTAGAACTGCCCCCAGGAGAGGGGGTTTGAGCAACCATGGATTGCTGCTGTGGAAAAGGCCGAATAAGCACAACGGGTTGTGAATTTCCCTAGAAAATTTGGCCACTTCATTGTGATGTGGACAGTCTCGAGTGTAGTGATCATCACCACAAATGATACACGGAAATTTCAGTTTCCGTTGTGGTTTCTTTTCGGTAGCAGGTGTTTGAGCTTGATTTTTTGGTTGTTCATTTTTATTGGTATTTTTTTATTTATTTTGTGTCTTTTTCTTACCTCTGGATTGTTGTGAAGGGGTATATTGAACTGAATTCACCTTAGAAATCTGAGTTTGAGGGGAGGTAGAGGAGAATGTGGTTTGTTGGGAAGTAGATTGAGTTTTGATGAAACCAATAACATCGTCTGCATGAGATGAGGATGACGGCTTGGATGGATCAGTATTAGCTCGAGCAACATTTGGAAGAAAATCATACAAAGTACCAAATTGGGAATAAACCAAATCTAAGTACTAAGCTCGAGCAATGGTTTCTTCCTCGGTGACTACGCCACCCATAGCGACATCGCGAGCGATCGGGGGTAAAAGTGATTTAGTAAACCATTTTGCCAATAATATGTCACGAATGATTACCTTGATCATCCTTCGTCACTGTCTCCAATCATGAATATGGTCAAAGATATGTATGGAGTCAGTTTGATGAAGGGAGGTCAAGAGTTTAGTACCCATCTCGTAGCGAATAGGTAGTTGAAAGTGCATGAGGAAAGACATGGCAAGGGAGTTGAAATCATGAAAAGAAGCACGTGGTAGTTCAATACACCACTTTTTTGTAGAGCCCATAAGTGTTCGTTGGAAAAGACAAAAACATATAGAATCATCCATGAGGGATTTTGATGAACACCACAAATGGAAAGTCATCACATGGTTATTTGGATCTTCTCCAGATTTTCCGTCAAACTTTAGAATATCAGAAGGAAGTTTAGCTGGAATAACTGGCCAAACCAGTGAATGAAAAATAGGATCATTAGTTAACCGAGACAAGTCTGGGAGATCCAAAGTCACAAGGAAAGGTAGTTGTTGATTAATTGGCGGATGATACTGGTGTGGCATAGGAACACCAGTAGGACCATAAACTAGGTTATGTGGATAGTTGTAACTAGTAGGTCCTCCTACATACGGTTGTTGTTGGCCAGTGTAAGCAAGATTCGATGATGGATGAGAAACATTTGCATAACCCGTTGGGTTCTAAGCATTATAAGCCAAGTGATTTTCTTTCCCATAAGGAGAATAAACATTTTTCCCTTGAGGATGGTAAGGAGTAGATCCTAGAGGTGGATACATATTAGACCCATGAGAAAGATAAGTTTGTTGTCCCTAAGGACTCCAGGTGGTGTTTGGGATGTCGCTCAGATAAGGTTGTCCATAAGATGTTCCAGAAGGAACATGATTTGACATTCCTCCTTATGGGTTATGATATGAGTGCCCCCCAATGTGGGGTTTGGTAAAAGTGCCTATGAAAGATACTCCCCAGGATTGTGAAGGTTTTCTAGCAGATGAAGGTTGCCCCCCTACCAATGGTGGATTAATGACCGGGGTATGACTGGAAAAGGGAGGTTTCCCCCCAGGAGGAGCATGAAAAGGGGGTTGTCCCCTAGGAGGGGTAGATCTACCATATAATGGTGGTCCTCCAGGAAGAATAGGTTCTCTAGATGGTGGTTTCACTCTATTCAGTTGTATTTGGTTGGCAAGGGTCTACATTCTCTGGTTCAAAGATGTCCCAACAAGATCATGCAAAACATGTGAAGTTGTAGAGTGAAAGTTTGTAAAAGTGGGGGTAGGGATCAAAGTGCCTTGGGAATGAGTAGAGGTGATGAGTCCAGCATTAGGATAGACTTGTGCTAACAAAACAGTAGGTTTAATGACCTGATCGATGGGGTGATTCATAGTCTAACCAGATGGTCCTGTTTCACAAGGAGGGTCATGAGGATGAAAGGGTTGTCGAAAGGATTCAAAATACTCATAGAGATCGTGTCCCGATGAAGTCCTCCATATAGAATGAGCAGGTGTGGGATTTGTATCTACTGTAGTGGTAGGATGAACAAGAGTCCTATACTCATCACCAAAGGTTGGTTCTGCGGATCCCATATATGTTTTGGTAAAATCTCTCTCTGGTAACTGTGGGACCTCTTCGTCTATGACGTTCCCAATTGAGTCTAAAAGAAGAAAAAGTGGTTCGAGAGGGGTTACCATCATAGATGTAATGTGAGGAGTGGGATTCTCAATCGTAACTAAAGCGCCTTCTTGATTGTCTAATGGAGGAGTGACAACACTCCCAGTGTTAGATTGATTTTCTACCTATCCATGGTAGTTTTCCTCAGGAGGCTTAGGATGTAAGAGTTGGTAGCCTTCCGAAGGCAGCCCTTGCATCCTACTTGATCGACGAAGACCTTTATCATCTATAGGCTCAATTTTGGAGAATAACAGTACACGTTGAAAATCTAGGGCCAACTAACAAAAAGAAACAGCATATGCTAATAAAATATAGGAATCAAAACCAAGCAAACAAGACTTCTCTCGATGATCATACTAGTTGGTGATGAAATCCAACGTCATGTAACCAAGTCAAGAAGGGGCTAGGATATGGTGGAACAGTTACAATGGAGACCTACTTAACGGACTTTCACCTTGGTGCAAGCTTCCACGCAGTAATTGTGGATTTACCCTCCAAGGAGCCCGAGTGAATTTGACCAATTTTTGTCCCAGGTACAGTGAGACTTCCCTTCACTGTCACCTCATTTAAGTACCTAAGGATTATGGCAAATACGGACACCAACTCGTAGTTAGCCCCTGGGCGGGTACAATCGACAGTCTGATCTGAACGTATGGGCAAGATAACAAGTCCGAAATCAACTCGAGAGGCTCCCACACATAATCGTGGGTATACCTTCAAGTGACCCCCAATATATGATCTGACCACTACAAATAGTTGAACCACTGAGCGATAATATCCGTAACTCACTCAAATGCGACCTCGTGTGTAACCCCTGTGTGAGAGGGGGATCCCAGAAATCCTATACGACAATTGGATTTGACTCTCCCTATCTTAGGATGCTAATGTTTGTTTTGAAAACTTTGGAGAGTTTTACTCACAGCCTAATCCAAAGTGCTAATCCTAGTCTAATGTTGGTGGAAGATCCTAAAAACAAAAATGTTCTAGATAATTTTTAATTAGCATTGATTTTATGGTTGTTCTTTACTCAAAGGGTGTATGACAATGAAACTGATGGTATGATAAATCAATTCCAAAAAATGCACAACAAGATGATAAGCAATCGTTTCTTTCGATGAATAACTATTTAAGGGAAAGAGAGAAAGTTGTTTTCACTATCAAACACTAATATGCAATGTCCTCAATCAATTTGTTTCTCACTCAAATCCGATGCAATGCTAAAAATTTCAAAAATGCCTTCTAATATCCAAACCAATAACTAAAATATGTCCTTTTTCTTATATGTGAATGATAATCAGATGCAAGACTTCTAAATGTCAATCAGACTTCAAGATTAAACAATCAGAAGCAAACTTCACACAAAACAAAAAATGCACTCTCGTTGTGAAATAGACAAGAAGGACAAAGATAACCAAATTGAAAACAAGAACCAAAAACCTCAAACAAAAGAGAAATGATGGAAATTTGACCTCAAAGATCGAATGAAAATTTCATAGACCTTTGGATTTCCTCACAAAAGTTTTCACTTAGTCAGATAAAGGAGAAGAAAACAACAAATTAACTCTAGGTCAGCAAAGACAAAGAGTGGCTTCAAGGAAAGGAAAGAAGATGTCCAAATCCAAAAAAAAGAGGATGAATTCTCAGAAATAAGTGTGTTTGAAAGCCAATATCAAGATGGAATAAAAGCATGGGACCCTGAGTAAATGCCAAAACCCAGAAATAGCTTCAGAAGATGAAAATTATGGAGAATTTCTCACAAAAATGGGGTAGCTCTCTGGTGTAAGGGGAACCAGAGCATTCCAGTGCTCTGTGTAAGGCTATAATGGAGTGCTAGTGCTCTGACAGTAATAGAGGGGGAGCGCTCTGCTCCAAAAACTCAGAAATAATGTCCAAAAATGCAAAAAATGAAGGAAATTCAGTCAATCAGGGTGATCCTGATGACATAATGAGGCAATAAAGCAAATCTAAGAATAAAAAGACAATGTGGAGAAGATCAAATTAGTGGGAAAAGGGCCAAAACAAGAACTGGGAATGGAAAAAAAATCAGAGCTCCTCCCTAATGGAGTCGCCAATTTTTGTTGTAGGTGAATCCCCCTGTGGACAAGTGGATTCCCTCTTGGTCTCTAGACTCCTAAGGCCAAGACAAAAAGTGCTTAACATGGAAAATGAATTTCTTTTAGATCTAATCAAGCTAATGAATGAAAAAGAAGGAGAAAGATATGTACCTTATGAACGACGTTTTTCCTTGCAAAGTCTAGGCTGAGCTTCGATCTTGAGCTTCATGATAGGTCTTGCAAAACAAACAAAGATACAATGGAATTCCTACTCTACTGATATTAGCTCAATCATAGATCCATCTACTACAGACAAACTTATATGGAACAAGCATAAGTTTGAAAGAAACAGGCCAAGCATTGATTATTAATGAGAACAAGTGAAAGTACTTACAACCCTTTGAATGAAGGTGCAGCAGTTTCTTCCAGTTCTCCTTGTCCAACCCCTTTGCTCAATCAATCTCCATTGATTGCCTTGATGACATATCACTCATGAGATCATAAGTTTGATGTAATTCTCAATTGTCATTGTACCTTTCACCATGAGAAGGCCTCCTTATATAACCTTGGAGAGGTCCAACCACTTCAGAGATATTTGGGATAAGTTGAGGATTCCTCTCCTTCAATTGAGGATCTTCCCTAAGATCATGCCTTGACCATCTATTCGAATCCAACTACCTTCAGGAGTTGAGGGATTCTTCCCTTATTTGTCTCAACAAACCCAAAAATTACTAAAAAGAGGGTAGCGCTCCCCCAAAAGGGTGCATAGGGCGCTCAAACACTCCCCAAAGAAACTCAGGGTGCGCAAATGCTCCCTAACAGTGGGTAGGGGAGTGCTCCTCTCCAAAATCTATTTTTTTAGTGATTTTCTCAATGAGAAAAGGTTTGTACTCCCTGTCAAGATCCTTTTCATCTTCCAAACTAACTTTTGAGGTGTCTTGAGTGTCTTTATGATGTCGTTAGAGTCACAACATAGGCAAGATGGCAGTATACTGTTTGTGACACTTGCAACACTTGTATTCAAGATGCGACACTTGTGGACAAGATGTGACACTTACAACACTTGTAATGACGACACTTGTGACACTATCAAAGTGAGTAATTTTGAGGTGTAACAATATGAACCTATGATGTATGCATCATCATGTATAGCAGATGGTTTTACAACCTAGCATCCCCATCTGATATGCATAATTGTCATATGAAAAAAAAAAATTCCAATCATACTTCTATTCAAAGTCCCTTATATTATTCACTGATTAAAGTCATCTTCAGTTTATAGGTTCCTCATGCATCCATTCCCAATTTTGAAGATCTAAACCTATCTTGTTCCTCATGCCTGAAGATACCAATTTTCTAAAGACAAATTGCTACGATTTATCATCAACCTTAATCATTGGTTGCAACACATTTATTATATAAGATAACAATCCTTAAAATCCTGGTTAAAGAAAGTAGATAATTATGGTAACATATGCACAATTTTTCCCCTTTATGGTCACCATAAATTTTATTTGTGAATTCATGTGAATTATGTTTCTTATCTCACAATTTTGGGTGATTACATGAACTCCTCAATCCAATACCTTTCCAATGACTACTTTCTTGCTCAATTCTGATTTTTGAGTAGAGAGTTCTAGTCATTTGATTATTACCCAAAAACTCATTTTGATCACCTTTCAACCCTGTGCAACTCTAAACTGTGCTTAAGCATCCTTACACTTGCTCCTTTGAGAATTTGACAGGATCTCAATTGGATTTCTCCATGACCATATGCTAGACATTCTCGCCAATTTGTATCTTCATCTGAGCTCCAAGCTATTAACTACATCCTATTGAAGTTTTAGGCCAATTATTACTTCTACCCCTAAATGCTACAGGTACCTTCTACCCCCCTTCTGTGCATTTTGTTTTATGTGCCCAGATTTCTAATTTAGCTCCATTATTTCTTTCTATGGCTCAACATAATTCCATAGACTGTTCAGGTGCCTCAATCTGATTCCTGAGTAGAAAGTTATGGCGTTCAAAAGTTAACTGGGGCTTAAAATTTACTCTCCATTGTATGGGCTATAAATCACTCATCCTAACTTTGTTTGATGAATGGGATACACCATTAGAAAGCTATTGCCGATTTATTTAATTTGAGTTGAAAAATATATATATCGAGCGCACTATTTTGAGTATCAAAAGTCAATGTTTAGGGCCTCAAAAATTCCCTACAAAAATATAACCTGGAAAACACCCAAACTTTCCAATAATTTTCATTAATTTTTTATAATTTAAGCTTCCTTATGCTAGCAGGGATGTTATCATGGCATTCAAGTCCACCTGGAAACTGGACCTTGGCGTATTGGGCCTCGACCTTTTTCTCACTCAACCCTGACCCTCACATTCTTAGAAACTTTATTGTATTCACAGGCTCGCGGGTGGCAGACTCGCGGACTCATAGCCTATATTCGTACCTTCCATGAACTCACCACCAGCACTTAGCTTCTTTTTATTTCCTAGACTCATGGAATCGCAGACCTATAATCTTGTAACCTTCCTTTTATAGGTCCATCCAAGAAGTCTCAACACTTAACCATTTTTCCATCTACGCGAACTCATGGACTCATAAGCTTGTAACCCTCCTTTCATAAGTTCATCCGAGAAATCTCAACACTTAACTATTTCTCCATCTACGTAGACTCCCGGATTCATAATGTTGTAACCTTCCTTTCATAATTCCATCCGAGAAGTATCAACACTTAACCATTTTTCCACTTCTTACCATGGTTTCATGGGACTGACAATTGGCATGCCACATGGCTCCACATCAACTACCACCTACTGCACATTGCCACTGTGTATATGCCACTATGGAAGTACACATTAAACTTCTTCTACGTCATCTGACACGTGGCCCCCACGTCATGCTGACGTCATCATATGGAAAAATACCAAAAAAATTTCAATTTCACCTAATTTCGATTTTTTCCAAAATACCCAAAATTCCCAATTCCACTTAATTTCGAAATTTCTTTTTGGCCACCATTAGATCTCTATGACCAAACTCAATAGAACCAATTTCGGTCTTTTGCACATGGATTCAACCCTTGTACCTGTAATTCAATTCATGTGTATCGAATTCCTCATGAATTCTTATGTCACTACAAGGAAAAGACCTTATAGTGGAGGTTATAGCGAAGGTTTTTAGTCTTATAAAATTGGCAAAAAATTGTCAAAAAAACTCCACTAAAACATCCATTTTTGGTAGTGAATATTTGTGCGGAGATTATAACGAAACTTCATTATAACTAAAAAAAATTGAGTGGCTGGAGGTTTTAGTAAATGTTTTCCTAGGCGGTGCACTTCATAGTGTATACACATCGGTGTGTTCTCAAAATTAAAGCACCAATTCTTACATTTCACTGAAAGCACTCAAGCAGTCAAACAAACATCGGGGCATCGATGCTCTTCTAAATGATAATGCATTGGTTCTTTAATAATAACAATGCATTGGTCAAATCTATAATATCATGCACCAGTGTGTTACAAGACAAACCCAACAGGTGCATGAAATTTAAAATGCACCGACGCGTAAGTCTGATACACAAGCATCAGTGCACCATTTTAATTAAATGCACCAAAAGGTCATTTTTTATCATTATAATTGTTGTTGTTAAAATAGTATTATGATCGATGTTGCTTCATTGTATAACAACATTGGTGCACATTTTATTACCGCACCGATGCTTTTTAGCATTAAAGGCATCGGTGTTCATTTTCTCTTTTTAAAAACATTGACCTGTGAGAGTGAAAAATTTATTATTATTTTTTAATTCCATTGTTCATCAAAAAATTGACATATATCTTATAATAGTATTCATATAAATTAAATTATGAGTAGTGCATTTGGAAATGATGTTCGGCTTAATTTGTTATATCATCATATTTAACATCTCTTCATTATAGTATTTAATCGTCCATATATTTAATCAACGATGTAACATTTCACATCGTCATTGGACAACGCAATAGAATAAAATTTAAAACACATTTTATTATATATGAATAAGAGGCTCTTGGTCATACAAAATGGGACACTTGTTGGTAACCCATTGTCTTTCAATTGGGACACTATGTCCATTAAATTAAACAAAATGTCTAATTTTCACAGAAAATTATTTCAAAAAATACAACTTGTATGAATATCCAAATATATTGATCATCATTATTCGTTGGAACTATTGTCAGTGCTCGAGCTACTTCCATGACTTGGGTTATTTGGCCGAATGTTTTGTTGATTACCTCGATTGTTTTCCTCTTCTTCAAGTTCCATCTACAAAAATAAAAATAAAGTGTAATGAGTGTATCTATATTGGTGACAATAATGAAAATTGAAATAAATAATATACATGAATTTAAATTGAAAAATGACCTACCATAGAAAGAACTGAGACCTGAATGGTAAACATTCTTTCAAAGCCAAATCTCATGCCTTATGTCAACAACTCTTCTGTTGGCACATTTTCATACTTTTTTCCTACAAGTTTTATATCCCATAATAAATCATAGATTTAATATAAAGGATTTTTCTTATTCCATTAATTATAAAATCAGAGAAGTAAAACAACATAGATACTTACAAATTTCACAATTTATTTTTGATATTCCAACATGATACTCACAACCCATACTTAATTCAATGTCAATCAATTGTTTCAATAACTCTTCTTTGTATGTTAACACTTGTTTGAAGACATTCAAAAATAACTCATGGACTCTCTACTATATGAAAAACAAAGTCATCCCTCGTTCCATGTCCTAAAACCCACACTCACTCGGATTGAAATCAAATCTTATCACTCAGCAAGTTCCAATAGTCACAAAGATGGCATGCATGTTCCCATTACAAGCTAGACGTGGGCTGGTCATATAAAGTGAAAAGCAAAAACAACAAACATGAAAATCATAGCAGCGAGTCCCAAAAAAAAAAAGGGACTTGTTGCATTGTAACTCCACGTGTTTATAAATGCCAATAGAAAGGAAACGCTTTTGAAACTTTTAAATGTTGAATGACACTATGAAACACATATCATTTATAATGAATTTAATAGCCAAACCATTTGAATATGACTATTGAGGCCACCTTATTGGAAAGAGAATTTGAATATGATTATTGAGGCCACCTTATTAGAAAGAGCATAAGACAATAAGACAATGAGAAACAAATCAACTACCTACCAAAATATTTTACAAACAATTAATATGATTATCAAAATTACTTTGTGTAATTAAAAAATTTAAACTTGATACACAATTATAATTGGGATTCAAAGGTAATTTGTATGATTACAAAATTTTATAAACAATTAATATGGTTATCAAAATTACTATGTAATTGCAAAATTTAAACTTAATACACAATTACAATATACAACATTTTGAATAAATACAAATTACAATTGGGTTTCAAGAAGACTTCTACATATGTGTGTACTTACATAGCACAAAATATTTTGGAGATTTGTCCAACTTCTTAAGTCATTTTTAAGTCAAAGTTAGTATGAACTTTGCTAGGCCAATCCCAAGAAAGGGTTCACGAGGCAAACAACCAAGCTTGGGAGCTATGTATATTTGGTAAGGGATATCACCTCAAGAGTCTAACGATAAAGGGGGTAAAGGGGACTCCCTATTGGCTCCGCGGAACCCAAAAGAGTGGAACTTCCCTAGTAGTTGTGGATATTGTTGGATAAGGGCATACTTTAGCTCGCGATGTGGTGGATAATCATGCTTTTTACTTACATAGCACAAAATATTTTGAAGGATATTTGTCCAAACTTCTTAAACTATTTTTACCTTTTTTTAAATCTTAAATTATTTATACCTCTTTTTAATCATTTTTACCTCTTTTTTTTCTTATAGTATTCCTCCTACCCATATTGGATCACATGGGTCTCTCTTATGTTCTCAATTAAGTATTTTTCAAATCCACTCTCCAAAATTATGTCTTCTTAGTTTGTTCTTCCAATGAAATTTGACCCTCATATAAACAAAATAACATAAGATTATGTTTTTCCATTTTGTTAGGGGTGGTAACTTATGTTGTCATGTTGTTGTTGTTGAACTCTGTGAACTATAACTTGCATTGACTTGTGATTGGACACCTGTGAAGATGCTCTCAAGCTTAGGTTTTATGGAGCTCGGCTTTAATGACGTTTTTTTTTTACTGTCAATAAGGCTCTTATAGAAATGGTTTCTTTGATTTAAAGGAGCAAGTGAACCCTCTGTTTCATCTTAGTTCTGATGAGAACTGTGGCCATAGGATCTGGCGTCGCTAACACTAGGACCTAATCAAAACTTACCCTACATCTAGCCAAACCTGAGTGAAAACATAGATATGAGCATGGAGCTCGATAGTAAGGGTGATTTTGTTGTTGTGGTTTTCTAAACTAGAACTGGAGCTCGACATTTATGGAATAGTTATTGCTCAATCCTTGGAGTGCCTACTATGGCTATCAGATCCTTTCTTGTTGTTACCTCTCACTCACTAGAACCCTCCACTTGTGCTCCTTAACTAACATTCCTCCTCCTTAAAATCTACCCTACCACTCTTTTGTACTCTACCTGTCTGGAATCATAGTTATTTTTCTTATAGACTTGACATTATTGGCATTTACTTAACTCCTACACAAGTTTGTATGCCTTGGAACCTGCTCCCCTTTACTATCTGCGTGAGGTGGCATCTATCAGAGAGACCTTGATCCATCTTTTATGAGAAAAATGAAATGAATACCGATTATTAATAGGTGATTAACACAAAATAACAAAGATACAGTAAAATTGGTTTTCTATTCAATAATGAAATAAGTTGAAACTGTAAAATGCAGCGGAAACAAGCTTGTTGGAATGGTGGCGGCTTATCTTTGAGAAGAGATGTGACGGCTATGCTCATTTGCAAGAAGATGATTACAATGAGGATCTGAAGGAATTTTTACCATAATCAGGAATGTCAAAAACCATAGACATCCAAAAACCTAACCCTAGGAGATGAAGCGCCAAAAGTCATGTGGGCCCCATTTGGGTAAGTTAGTACATCAACTTCCCGGGGTCATAACTTTTGCATACGATCTCTGTTTTAGGTGTATGATATCCCGTTGGAAAGGTATCGTTGAGGAGATTCATTCTAGGCACAATATCAAACAAAATCACATATTTCAAACTTTTTTTCCCAAAAAACATCTTTTAGGGCCTCAAAACGGCTCCGAAAGTGAAAACTGCTAAAAATAGTAAATTACCAAAATTTCCAAAAAATTGTTTTGATCCAGTGGGAAAAGGTGGGTGGCCACCGATATCCACCTAGATCAATCCTCCCTCCTTAGGAAGCAATGGTATCCATTGCGTTGAGGTCCCCCATCAGATGAGGAAATTTCTGTTGAATTTGGCCCCAAGTGAGCCACTTGCCTTGGTGCAGGAGTTGCCCTTCTTTGACGACTCGATAAAGATGGATCCTTTGTTGTCAAGTGCGCTTGATCTGTGTGTCCACAATATAATCATTGGATTCCTATTGTATGCATTCAGGGTTGAGATATGTTGGTGTTAGTTGTTCTGATACTTCTGAGGTGTCCAATAATGGTGGGAAATAAGGGCGAAGGAGATCCACATTGAACAATGGGTGCAGGCCAAGGAAAGGAGGAATTTTGAGCTCAAAAGAATTATCCCCCATAGCCTTGGTGATGGTGTATGGCCCATAACAGAGTGGTAAAATCTTCCGATGGGGTCCTGTAAGGCGTTCTTTCTGCAAGTGCAACCAAATTTTGTCTCCCACCTGAAACTTATGTGCCACCCGATGTTGATCATCGCGCTATTTATACTTTTCATTGGAATTTTGTAGGATATCCTGAACCTATTGGCGAATTTGTTGGATCCTCTCAATGAACCAGGTGGATTTTTCAGCTTCAATTGGAGCAAGAGATTAGTCGGTTGAGGTGACCACAAGGGGAAGTGCAACATCTATGGGACCCAATGGTTGGAATCCCAACCCCATATGAAAGGGGCTATGGTCAGTTGAGCTATGCAAGGCTCAGTTGTAGTTATGTTGGACATAGAGAAGGCTCTCAACCCATGTGCGAGGTTTCTTTGAATTATACATGCGAAGGATATGCACAATCATTTGATTTACGACCTTGGTTTGACTATCTATCTGGGGTTGGAAGGCCATGGATTTGGTGAGCTTGGTGTCCAGCAGTGACCAGAGGCTCGACCAGAATATGCTGAGAAATAAACTGTCTCGATCTGAGAAAATGGTTTGTGGGAGTCCAAAATGTACCCAGACTCATTCAAAGAACAGCTTGCCAGTGACCTCTCATGCAATGCTCTTCTTGTAGGCAACCAAAATCACCATATTAGAAAAGTGATCAACAACCACAAAAACACAGTCATTTCCCCACTTGGTGGATAGGAGGACCAATATGTAGTCCATTGAGATGGATTCCCATGGTCTGTCAGGAGTAGGAAGAGGGGTGTACATGCCCTATTTCTTAGTGGTCATTTTGTCAATAGCGTAGGCAGTGTAGGACTTGATATACTTGTTTACCTCCTGTCAAAGTTTCAATCAGTAGAAATGTTTTTGTAGCTTCGCCACTATCTTTTCAATGTCGAAGTGTCCTGCCACCTGATTGTAGTGGGATTCCCAGATTAGCTTCGCTCTCTCGCTTGATGGAACATAGATATGGCCCAGACGACACAGCAACCCATCCTAAAGATCGAAATTATCGACAACTACATTTTCACCCAAAATTTGGTAGATGGTGGCGAAGTCTGGGTCTGTCTCATAGAGTTGAGGCCATCCAAAGGTCTCATGGAGACAAGAGTCTAGCACCGTGGTGAGTGTCATGATTGGCGGTCCACTGAGGCAATCAACTATGTGATGGGTGCTTCCTGTTTTATACTTGATGTTGAGGTGGAATTGCTACAAGTATGTGGACCACTTTTGATGGCAGTTATTCTGCAATTTTCCTTGTGTTTGCATGAACTGCAATGGCTTATGATCAGTGTGGATGACTATCTCCTTCCCAAGAATGTAATGTCTCCACTAAAGGCAGGCTTGCACAATGGAGTACATTTCTTTTTCATAAGTAGGGTACTTATGGACAACATCGGATAGTGTCTCACTATGATAGATCACGAGGTGGCCGTGCTGAGTGAGAATGACGCCCATAGCATAATCTGAAGCATATGTCTCGATGTCAAAGGGTTTTTGTAGGTATGGTAGTGAAAGTACTAGGGATGAGCACAAGAGCTTCTTCAAATCATTGAACACTTGTTGTTGGGACCGGCCCCATGCAAATTTCACCTTACCACCACCGCTGGTTATTTGGCCCATGAAATATGGGAGAATCCCAACACGAACCTGCGGTAGAAATTGGCAAGGCCTAAGAAGCTCCGAAGCTCAGTGAGTTTGGTTGGGGTTGGCCAGTCACAGATGACTTGGATCTTGGCTGGATCCACATGTATTCCATGTTGATCAATGATGTAGCCCAGGTAACGGACCATGTCCATGCCTAAGGAGAATTTTTTCAAGTTGGCGTATAGCTTGTGCTGCCGCAGGGTGTGAAAAATTGTTGAATATGTTGTAAGTGTTCGGCCCAAGTCTTGTTGTAAATGAGAATGTCATCCAGATACACCACTACAAAATTATTGGTGAATGGTTGCAGGATATCATCCATCATCCTCATGAAAGTGGCCGGAGCATTTGTCAAACCAAAGGGTATGAACAACCATTCAAAAAGGCCTTCCTTTGGCTTGAAGGCAGTCTTCCATACATCTGTCTATTCTATCAGGACATGGTGGTAGCTAGACTTCAGATCAATCTTACTAAAGTATTTGGCCCCCGTGAGTTGATCAAGGAGGTCGTCAATTCGAGGAATCGGGTACCGTTTTCTGACTATGATTTTATTCAGAGCCCGGTAATCAATGTAGAGTCGCCAGGTTCCATCTTTTTTCAGTAGCAACATGATTGGGCTCCCGCAATGTGATGATCTGGGACGAATGTTCCCCTTGTGGAGTAGTTATTGGATTTGTCACTTGATCTCCTCATTCTCTAATAGAGAGTGTCAATAGACTACCCTATTGGGCAGTGATGCGTCGGGGGTCAGATCGATGGGGTGCTTGACCTAGAAATGCAAAGGTACCCCAATAGGTGAGGAGAAGATATCTGAGTATTCTTCCATGACCTTATCTACTTGCTTCTTCTGTGTGGAGAGGTCAGTCGTAGAGACCCTGTATGTGGTTGTGATCTTTCGCTTATTCTGAGAGCGAATCACGAAGAAGACAAACTTCCCTGTCTGACAGATGACCTTCCTACATTGCTTAGCAGAGATCAAGGAAATAGCACTATGTGGGACTGCCTCGGTGATCTGAAAATGAAAATATTTGTATTGTTGTTCAAAGTATTCATTTCCATAAAAAATAAATGTGCAAAGTGTTCTTAATCACTATTTATAAACTTTTTGTGTGAGGGATTATTGTTTTAGTTTACTGTTCAATAAACTTAATTCTGTCTAACACAGCCAAATAATTTCACCATAAACACACAGCACATGATGAGGCAGTTCACCCCTCCTGGGCTACATCTGTCGGGTCCAAGGCTCCCAATGGGCATGTCCTTGATCTATTCATGCTCAAAATGGTATTGCAATGAGAAAAAGGCCTAAAACAGGCCAAACCAGCTGTGAAAACGAATTCAGAATACAAACAGAAGCTTAAAATGACTTTGTTTTCACCTAAAACAGTGAAGGTTGATCCAATGCAGCTCCTTTTCCCTCAAGGCCCTGATGGCTCCTCAAGCTACTCTGACATGAAAATGGCTGAACGACACATATGTTGGCTCTACAACCTGTTCCAGTTGCTCCAGAATGCTGAGAATACCCAAAATCGACCAAAAATTCGTCCCCAATGGTTTCCTGTAGCAAAAGTTATGGCAAAAACAAATTATGTCCTCTTTTCCCCAAAAAACTCCACCAAATCTCGAGTAGCGGGAGTTAACATTTCTAAAAATGGCAAATGGTGCCAAACAAGGCGGACTCCTCCCAAAACTCGTTGAACTGTTAGCATTCAAGTTTGATGTTAGGGGTAGTGGTCACATAGACTCCGCATAAGCCGTCGGCCTTTATGGTTGACAAACCACGTTGCAAACCCGTGGCATATAACGGTTACAACCCGCATGCATATGTTAATGGTGCCAACCGTAACCGTCGGGGTCTATGGGCCATGGTTCTGGCTCGTGGTCCCGTGTATAGGGGGGTTGGTCCTTAGGGGTTGGTCCCCTTTTTACCGCAGATCCAAACTTGTTTCAATTTTTAAAATGAAATGTGTCGTTACAAATGTAAGCACTACCACTATCCCAGGTGGTTAGGTCTCGGGGTTGTCCTCCCATCGACTC
>JASDQU010739438.1:115790-133511 GCA_032191745.1 Picea mariana | reverse complement strand
TAGCTAGACTTCAGATCAATCTTACTGAAGTATTTGGCCCCCGTGAGTTGATCAAGGAGGCCATCAATTCGAGGAATCGGGTACCATTTTCTGACTGTGATTTTATTCAGAGCCCGATAATCAATTTAGAGTCACCAGGTTCCATCTTTTTTCAGTAGCAACATGATTGGGCTCCCGCAATGTGATGAGATGGGACGGATGTTCCCCTTGTGGAGTAGTTATTGGATTTGTCGCTTGATCTCCTCATTCTCTAATAGAGAGTGTCAATAGACTACCCTATTTGGCAGTGATGCGTCGGGGGTTAGATCAATGGGGTGTTTGACCTAGAAATGCGAAGGTACCCCAGTAGGTGAGGAGAAGATATCTGATTATTCTTCCATGACCTTATCTACTTGCTTCTTCTATGTGGAGAGGTCAGTCGTAGAGACCATGTATGTGGTTGTGATCTTTCACTTATTCTGAGAGAGAATCACAAAGAAGACAAACTTCCCTGTCTGACAGATGACCTTCCTGCATTTCTTAGCAGAGATCAAGGAAATAGCACTAGGTGGGACTGCCTCGGTGATCTGAAAATGAAAATATTTGTATTGTTGTTCAAAGTATTCATTTCCATAGAAAATAAATGTGCAAAGTGTTCTTAATCACTGTTTATAAAAATTTTGTGTGAGAGAGTATTGTTTTAGTTTACTATTCAATAAACTTAATTCTATCTAACACAGCCAAGTAATTTCACCATAAACACACAGCACATGATGAGACAGTTCACCCCTCCTGGGCTACATCTGTCGGGTCCAAGGCTCCCAATGGGCATGTCCTTGATCTATTCATGCTCAAAACGGTATTACAATGAGAAAAAGGCCTAAAACAGGCCAAACCAGCTGTGAAAATGAATTCAAAATACAAACAGAAGCTTAAAATGACTCTGTTTTCACCTAAAACAGTGAAGGTTGATCCAATGCATCTCCTTTTCCCTCAAGGCCCTGATGGCTCCTCAAGCTACTCTGACATGAAAATGGCTAAATGACACCTATGTTGGCTCTGCAACCTATTCCAGTCACTCCAGAATGCTAAGAATACCCAAAATCGACCAAAAATTCGTCCCCAATGGTTTCCTGTAGCAAAAGTTATGGAAAAAACAAATTATGTCCTCTTTTCCCCAAAAAACTCCACCAAATCTGGATTAGCAGAAGTTAACATTTCTAAAAATGGAAAATGGCACCAAACAAGGTGGACTCCACCCAAAACTCGTCGAACTATTAGCATTCAAGTTTGATGTTAGGGGTAGTGGTCACATAGACTCCGCATAAGTCGTCGGCCTTTATGGTTGACAAACCACGTTGCAAACCCGTGGCATATAATGGTTACAACCCGCGTGCATATGTTAATGGTGCCAACCACAATCGTCGGGGTCTATGGGCCATGGTTCTGGCTCATGGTCCCATGTATAGGGGGGTTGGTCCCCTTTTTACTGCAGATCCAAACTTGTTTCAATTTTTAAAATGAAATGTATCGTTACAAATGTAAGCACTACCACTAGCCCGGGTGGTTAGGTCTTGGGGTTGTCCTCCCATCGACCCGCGGTCGAATCCTGCCAACTCCACAATAAAAGTTGCGCGCTCCGAATTTTTCAAACTTCAGGCCACGTGGCGGCCTCTGGGCCTACCACATTTTTTTTAAAAAACACCTATGTATTTTTAATTTTTTTTCTTTATTTTTATTTTATTATTTCATTATTATTTTTTTTTTTAATGAAATAATGAATATTCAAACTTGAATAACTTTCACATACAGAGTCAGTTTTGCGTGTTGTTCACGGCAACAGGATCGTATCGATGAGGCCTATCCAGTCATTCTGACTTCAACCAATTCTGAGCAATTCCAATTTTGAGCATTTTCTTCACATAGGACATGATCACCTGATCACACCTCCCGATTGGGAAGCTTTTGGACCCCAAAATCCTTCAATTACCTGTTAAGAAGATGAGGGTACAGGTCCCTCACCTTTTCCAATTCAATCCACTTTGCCTTACTCGATTTTCTTCCTTTAAGACCAACTCGAACATAATCAACATTTCCCCTCCTTGAAGTATGTGTCCTTCTGTCAAGGATAGCATCCTCTTTCAACTCATCCAAAAATTCTGGCAAGAAATCCTCTATGGAAGGCAGTTGAATGTCACTTTCATAATCATCAATTAGAGGAGGTTCATACAAACATAAATTTTCCACATTCATAACGGAATACATTTGCATGTATGAAGGCAAATCTAATTGAAAAGCATTATTTCCAACTTGTTTAAGGATCTTGAATGGACCATAATGAATAGGCTTCAGCTTTTTACCTTCTCCTTGCATTCTTTCCTTACTAATATGCAGCCATACCTCGTCCCCTTCTTGAAACTTATGATCAATTATGTGCTTATCATGCCTGTCCTTGTATTTGCCTTGACTTTTTACAAGTTGTTCTTGAACTTGCTAATGTATGAGTTGAATTCTTTCAATGAACATGCGAGCTTTGTCAATGTCACTATGACCATCAATGGCCACATCCTTCTCAAGAATAAAATCTAAAGGTGATTTAGGCAAATACCCAAAACAAGATTCAAAAGGTGAAGTATTTGTAGAAGAGTGCTTGGCCCGGTTGTAAGCATGCTGAATGTAATGCAAATGCTCGTCCCAAAGCTTGGGATGCTTGCTGCAATAACCTCTCAAAAGATGTACAATGGTTCTATTCACTACTTATGTTTGGCCATCTGTTTGCGGATGGAAAACAATACTCTTTTTCAGCTTGGTGTCCATCATCTTCCATAAATTGGACCAAAAATTCCCCACAAATCTGGAATCCCTGTCACTAACAATAGAAGTAGGCAAGCCATGATGAACCCATACATGTTGAAAATCTAAATCAGCATTTTTTTCAACAGTCATAGTTTTCTTACATGGCATAAGAATACACATCTTGCTGAAACGATCAAATACTACATAAAGATAATCATGTTGCTTTCTAGATAATGGTAGCCCTCCAACAAAATCCATAGAAACACTTTCCCATGGTCTAGAAGGTAGCGGCAATGGTGTATACAAACCAAGCTTCCTATTACTAGGCTTTCTTGTAGCACATAATGAACAACCTCTAATGAAACGTGAAACATTATCTACCATGCGAGGCCAATAACAATACCTCTGTAAATGTGACATCATTTTGCTTACCCCGAAATGTCTAGCTATGAAATAAGAATGAGCTTCTCTCATGATGCTTAGTCTCTCCCCCTGTGGTATACATAACTTGCAAAAATGAAACAGCAAATTATTATGCAAATGATAATCATTCTCCTCAATATGATTTCCTTCACTCAAGTTAGTATATACATCCTTAAAATCAACATCTGAAGTATATTGCTCTATGTAAATTGCATGTACAATAGAATCATTCTTAAGCAAAGTACTAGCACAAATAATAGGCCTTGAAAGCATATCAAATACCTTGTTGTAAATACCTTTCTTGTACCTTATTACCAAGTGAAATTGTTGTAGGAAGCCCATCCATCTGAAATGACGTGACTGTTGCAATTTACTTTGTGATTGCAAATATTGTAAAGGCTGATGGTCGGTATGAACAATGGTTTCTTTTCCCATCAAATAGTGTTTCCATTTTTTGACACTTTGAACCAACACATACAACTCTTTATCATATGTAGGATAATTCACAACAGCACCATTAAATGTCTTAGAATGAAATGCAACAGGCTTACCTTGTTGTAAGAGAACCGCACCCATGGCGTAATCACTAGCATCTGTCTGAATCTCGAATGACTGTCTCAAGTCCGGTAATGCAAGGACTGGAGCTGAACTTAACTTCTCTTTCAAAGACTCAAAATCTTTCTGTTGCTTGCCTCCCCATTGGAAAGCACGCTTCACACTAGTCACTTCATGCATAGGAGTTGCTATGGCAGAGAAGTTAGAAATAAACTTCCTCCAATACTGAGTTGCACCCAAAAAACTTCTTACCTCTGTGATGGATTTGGGAGTAGGCCAATTCACAATGGCTTCTACTTTGGAAGGATCAATTCTCAAAGCACCTTCTCCTACTATGTGTCCCAAATAAACCAAAGAAGTTTT
The DNA here is from genome assembly GCA_032191745.1 of Picea mariana. Lineage (NCBI taxonomy): Eukaryota > Viridiplantae > Streptophyta > Pinopsida > Pinales > Pinaceae > Picea > Picea mariana. Next base: position 129,395 of record JASDQU010739438.1, on the reverse strand, counting down.
TCCATNGACGTGACTACTGCAATTTACTTTGTGATTGCAAATATTGTAAAGGCTAATGGTCAGTATGAACAATGGTTTCTTTGCCCATCAAATAGTGTTTCCATTTTTTGACACTTTGAACCAACGCATACAACTCTTTATCATATGTAGGATAATTCACAACAGCACCATTAAATGTCTCAAAATGAAATGCAACAGGCTTACCTTGTTGTAAGAGAACTGCACCCATGGTGTAATCACTAGCATCTATATGAATCTCGAATGACTGTCTTAAGTCCGGTAATTCAAGGACTGGAGCTAAAATTAACTTCTCTTTCAAAGACTCAAAATCTTTCTATTGCTTGCCTCCCCATTGGAAAGCATGCTTCACACTAGTCACTGCATGCATAGGAGCTGCTATGGAAGAGAAGTTAGAAATAAACTTCCTCCAATACTGAGTTGCACCCAAAAAATTTCTTACCTCTGTGATGGATTTGGGAGTAGGCCAATTCACAATGACTTCTACTTTGGAAGGATCAATTCTCAAATCACCTCCTTCTACTATGTGTCCCAAATAAACCAAAGAAGTTTTTCCAAATTCACACTTTGACATTTTAAGAAATAACTGATTTTTCTTCAAAATATCAAGTACTTTCTTAACATGCATGACATGCTCTTCTCTAGTCTTGTTGAATATTAAAATTTCATCTAAGTAGACAATAAAGAAATCATCAAGAAAAGGATGTAAGACATCATCCATTACCCACATGAAAGTTGCAGGTGCATTGCATAAACCAAACAACATAACAAGCCACTCAAAGAGTCCTTGTTTGGTTTTAAATGTTGTCTTCCAAATGTCACTTTTTTCAATTCTAACTTGGTGATAACCACTACATAAGTATAACTTAGTGAAATATTTAGCATCTTTTAATTGATCCAACAAATCATCTATTCTTGGAAGTGGGTATTGATTCTTTATCGTTATTTTGTTCAAAGCCCTGAAGTCCACACACATATGCCAAGTTCCATCTTTTTTTGGAATCAACACTATTGGTGACCCACATGGCGAAGCGCTTGGTATTATGAATCCTTTGTCCAACAAGTCTTTAATTTGCCTCTTTATTTCAGCATTCTCCATGATAGACAAGCAGTACATGCCGATGTTAGGAAGAGGACAATCTTGATGTAGATGGATTTCATGCTGAATCTCCCTTTTAGGAGGTAAACCTGTCGGTTCCTGAAACATCTCATGATGTGCATCAACTACATCATATAAATCTGATTTAATCTTGGAATCACAATTTTCAAAGGCCTCATGATTCACATCAACCTTGGGCTTAATCATAAGAAGTACAAAACTCTTACTAGAATTTACTAGCCTTTTTACCTGTCCCACATTTACCATCGCTATATTTGCCTTCTTGCGATCTGCTCTAACAATGAAATCCTTGCCATCTGTAAAGAGATGATATTTATTTTCATGGCGATGAAAGATCGCTTTCCTGTCAAAAAAGTAAGGACTTCCCAAAACAATTCCTGAAATATCAAGCAACACCACATCAAGTTCAACTGTGTCAATAAAGTGTGCAGTTATGGCAAATCGCAATATGCATTTTCTTGAGACTTGTAAGTTTGCATCCTTGCATATCCACCCAAGTGGATAAAGTTTTGGAGGTGGAATGGTCTCCAGTTTAAGTTGTTTGACCAAGTCTTCTGATATAAGATTTGCTTGTGACCCACTGTCGAACAGTGTGTCAATTTTAGTATGTTTTGAAACTACCCTCACATGAAACAATTCAATTCTTTCTTCCTCATTAGGAGCTTGTACATGACAGTTTGAAGTACTAGTGCTTGGCTTAGTTTCAGTTTCCTTTCCCTTCATACTTTTCAAACCCATGGCTGCAATTTTGTTTTCATCCCCTGAATCATCACCTAAATATTGAGGTGTAGTTGTAGTAGCTGCAGTTTTCTTCTTTCCCTTGTTTTTGTTAAACTGATTTCTTTTTTCAGGATGTAATTTCCAACAGTTTTTTTCTTCATGGCCCTCTTTTGAACAATGTTTACAAATGATTTTTTCACCCTCTTGTTTTATAGATGCATTATTTTTGCCTTTTCCCTTAAAGGTTTTGTCTTTGTTTTTCCCTTTGAAAAACTTGTTTCTACCCTCATCAAAAGTGTTTTCCCCTCTTGCCTCTAAATGCGTAGCTTGTACACAAACTTCATCTAGACTAGTAGGATTAAACATGAGGATAGTATGTTTAAGGTAACTGTGCAAACCACCGATATATTTCAGCAAAGTATCTTGACTTTGTAAGTCTACCCCTAATAAGAGTGCTCTTCTCCTAAATTCCTGGGTATAGTCTTGTACATTTTGTCCCTTAAGCTGTCTAAAGTTTTGCCAATTCATTATAGCCTTTTGTAGATGAGCTAATGGATAAAATTGCTTCTTGATTGCAGTAATAAATTCAGTCCATGATAAAGTAATCTTACCATGTTTCTTTATTTCATCCTTGGTCTTGGCTTCCCACCATACCAGTGTTGTTCCATCCATTCTTAGCGAGGCTAGTTGTATTTTGGTGTCATCATCATGAAGGTTTTGAATCCTTAAATAAACTTCCAATTGTCTGATCCAATTGTCAAGTTTTTATGCATTGACTTCACCATTAAAAATAGGCAATTCAAATTTGACATCAAGCTTTAAAAAAGTACTTTTACCAGTGGTTTTTGACTTATGAGACTGATTTACTGAAGTCGAGGAAGACGATGTAGAGGAAGAGGAAGAAGATGGAGATGGTGGATCACCATTTCCTCCATGTACTTTCTTTGATTGTTCATTACTCTTCTTTCCTCCTATGGAACCCTCTCCTTCTTTCTGGTTTTTAGACCCTTCTCCAGCAATCCTATCATTTCTTTCTTGGTAGAGTATCCTTACCATTTCAGTCATATCTAATAAAGCTTTCCGAAATACCCGTTCTTCCTCCTTGGGATCCATCTCTTCAGGAGTTTCTCCTTCTCTTGAAGACATGCTTGAAGATGCTTCTAAAGCTCTTGGAGGTGGTTTTCTGACCCTTCTTGGTTGTGGATTAGTTTGTGCACTAACCAAGTTTCCTTCACCTCTCTGGAGTTTTATCCTAGTAAGCATGAAAACTTGCAAACAAGTAAATTAATCTTTGCACAAAACCAATGCTGAGTATAAAAAAACTCTAGCTTCTAAAGCTCTAATCCCGAGCTCTGATACCATCTGATCTGAAAATGAAAATATTTGTATTGTTGTTCAAAGTATTCATTTCCATAGAAAATAAATGTGCAAAGTGTTCTTAATCACTGTTTATAAACTTTTTGTGTGAGGGAGTATTGTTTTAGTTTACTGTTCAATAAACTTAATTATGTCTAACACAGCCAAATAATTTCACCATAAACACACAGCACATGATGAGGCAGTTCACCCCTCCTGGGCTACATTTGTCGGGTCCAAGTCTCCCAATGGGCATGTCCTTGATCTATTCATGCTCAAAATGGTATTACAATGAGAAAAAGGCCTAAAACAGGCCAAACCAGCTGTGAAAACGAATTCAGAATACAGACAGAAGCTTAAAATGTCTCTGTTTTCACCTAAAATAGTGAAGGTTGATCCAATGCAGCTCCTTTTCCCTCAAGGCCCTGATCGCTCCTCAAGCTAATATGACATGAAAATGGTTGAACGACACCTATGTTGGCTCTGCAACCTATTCCAGTCGCTCCAAAATGCTGAGAGTACCCAAAATCGACAAAAAATTCGTCCCCAATGGTTTCCTGTAGCAAAAGTTATGGCAAAAACAAATTCTATCCTCTTTTCCCCAAAAAGCTCCACCAAATCTGGAGTAGTGGGAGTTAACATTTCTAAAAATGGAAAATGGCGCCAAACAAGGCGGACTCCGCCCAAAACTCATCGAACTGTTAGCATTCAAGTTTGATGTTAGGGGTAGTGGTCACATAGACTCCGCATAAGCCGTCGGCCTTTATGGTTGACAAACCACGTTGCAAACCCGTGGCATATAACGGTTACAATCCACGTGCATATGTTAATGGTGCCAACCGCAACCATCGGGGTCTATGGGCCATGGTTCTGGATCGTGGTCCTGTTTATAGGGGGGATGGTCCTTAGGGGCTGTTCCCCTTTTTACCGCCAATCCAAACGTGTTTCAAGTTTTAAAATAAAATGTGTCGTTACAAATGTAAGCACTACCACTAGCCTGGGTGGTTAGGTCTCGGGGCTGTCCTCCCATCAACCCACGGTCGAATTCTGGCAACTCCACAATAAAAGTTGTGTGCTCCGAATTTTTCAAACTTGACGCCACATGGAGGCCTCCGGGCCTACCACATTTTTTTTTAAAAACACCTATGTATTTTTATTTTTTTTGTCTTTATTTTTATTTTATTATTTCATTATTATTTTTTTTTTTAATGAAATAATGAATATTCAAACTTGAATAACTTTCACATACAGAGTCAGTTTTGCATGTTGTTCGCGGAAACAAGATCGTATCGACGAGGCCTATCGAATCTTTCTAACTTCAACCAATTCTGAGCAATTCCAATTTTGAGCATTTTCTTCACTTAGGACATGATCACCTGATCACTCGGGTATCCTGTACAATTTCCTGTTCAAAGTAATAATAACACTACGAGGCCTAGACTCATATACAGCATGGAATTTCCATAAATAAGGTTGGCCCAAAAGAATGTCACAAACTTCAAGAGGAGAAACATCACACAATACCTCATCTTTGAAGGGCTTGATGCCATACGACAATCGGCACTGTTGGTTGATGCGAAGATCGCTTCCTTGGCGGAGCCATCAAATGGTGTAGGGTTGTGGGTGCGGTGTTGTTGGAAGGGCCAGCCGCTTGATGACCTCTGCTGAGATGAGGTTCTTCTGGCTACCACTATCAACGATGAAGTGTAGCAGGGTGCCTTTTACCCACATCTATGAATGGAAGAGGCGCTCTTCTTCTTCTGGCTCATCTGGTTCACCAGGCTGGAGCTTGGTGGTATCAACGGTGGCACTAGGTTCCGTGTCAATGATCTGCCTTCCCCTTTCTAGTTCTGTCTTAGAGTTAGAATCCGCATATGATTCAGAGGCTTTCACTTCGGCCACCAACGACTACTTTGAGCAACAATCAGCAGTGTTATGCCAAGGGATCTTATGGAAGTCACACCACTTCCCGGTATCTTTCTTTGTCTTTTCAGTTTCCTTCTTTGCTTGCATCTTGGATTGGTTGTCCTCATACTATCCATATTTTCTCTGTCATTTGTTATGTTGGTTGGGGCCTCCCTTTCCTAGATTTTGTTGTGAGGGGTTCCCAGTCCCAAATTGCCGCGCCTTTTGTTTGAGCTTCTGCTCAATTTTGACAACATATCGATAGGTCGTGCCCAAGGATGAGATGTCCAGAAATTCCATTTCAGTCTAGATGTATCTATGCAAAGCACCAGATGTCGCTCTGAATCTTTGATACCCAGCTTTGTGGGCAAGGTATGGAAGATATTTGTGAAATCTGGCACTGCTTGGATTCTTTCTCCCCACAGTGTGGTCCATTTAGTATACAAGTCGTCATAACTTCCGACGGGGTAGTATTGTTCCTTAATAACATCCCTGAAGGATTTCTAGGTGGTTGTGACTATAAATAATGAGGGTTCCTCTGTTTCCTTTTGCTCACAGAAATTTTCCCACCAATCTTTGACATGGGAACGGCTTTGAGGAGCGCAAAAGTAATATTTTCTCTATTCGAAAAGTTATGGATAGAAAAATACCCTTCTAGCATATTCAACCACTTGTCTACAGCATCTGTGTCTATCTAAACTTCAAATATAGGAATATCGAAGTTTATTTGTACCTTGAAGGGGGCGTCGCCTCCGCTCGAAGAAGATGTGTCGCCTGTTAGTATCTGTCGAAGGATTTGCACGAAACTATCCATCATCTCGTTCCTCTATTGTGTGAGGGATTCCTCAATCAATGGCTTGAAAGGATCTCCTGTCCCATCATATTTATTTTCTCCTACCATGAGAGGTCGCTTGGGTGCGCGAGATCTTTTTTCCTCAAGAGAAATAAGCTCAAGACCCAACTCTTTGTACTCTGACCTTGTTGGGGACATGCATTAAGACGACAAGGAGCAGACCGCTTTGATACCACTGATACGGATTTTATGAGCAGGATGAAATGAATATAGATTATTAACAAGTTATTAACACATAATAACAAAGATACAGTAAAACTAGTTTTCTATTCAATAATGAAATAAGTTGAAACTGTAAAATGTAGCAGAAACAAGCTTGTTGGAATGGTGGTGGCTTATCTCTGAGAAGAGATGTGACGGTTGCGCTCATTCGAAAGAATATGATTACAATGAGGCTCCAAAGGCATTTTTACCATAATCAGGAATGCCAAAAACCCTAAACATCCAAAAACCTAACCCTAGGAGATGAAGTGCCAAAAGTCATGTGGGCCCCGTTTGGGTAAGTTAGTACATCAACTTCTCAGGGTCGTAACTTTTGCATACGATCTCCATTTTAGGCGTATGATATCCTGTTGGAAAGGTATCATCAAGGAGGTTCATTTTAGGCACAATAACAAAGGAAATTTCATATTGTAAACCTATTTTCCCAAAAAAACCATCATTTAGGGCCTCAAAATGGCTCCGACGTTGAAAACTGCTAAAAATAGTAAATTACCAAAATTGCCAGAAAACTGTTTTGAGCCAGTTGGAAAAGGTGGGTGGCCATCGATATCCACCTAGATCAGAACTTCCAGCACCTTCCAATGGAGGCTGAGGTCAGCGCACTAATGAGTGTAGCTGACGAAGCCCTATGCAAGAGTGTCGATCTCTTCACACCATAAGATGCTCCTTTTGTTTCTACGTCTTCCTACTATACCATATTTCCAAAGGTGGCAGAACTATCAGCTCCTCTGCAAACTGTTTCACCTTGCTTGCCCACCACTATAACTCTCCTGACCTCTTCTCCAATCCCTGGATTGGTATCTTCCCTTGGACGAGCTGACAAATGACATACAAAAGGTCTGCAATAGTGAGCTCGTTTTTCTCAGTCGTTGTTACTCAAGCCTTCAAGAACCAATAGACTATGGAAGCCTAACAAGAGAAAATGACACCTAATCATGGGCTCGGATGTGGGTTTAGAGAAAAGCATCTGAAACTCCCTCTGTGGACTTGTGGGTAGGTTTACTTATCGTGCTCTTAGCTTTGATTCCTTACTGGAATGGTTTTTAGACAACTAGTTACCAATTCTGGGATACGTTCCGGAGCTCATTTCCCTATCTTTTGGTTGGTTTGGTTTTATTTTTAACACACCAGAGGACTCACATATTATACTTTATACTTTATGGACCATTGGTAGTGGAAGTATCATGCTTAAAAGGTGGAGGGTTTCTTTTAATCCATCAATGGACTACTTCTGGTTTCGACATGTATGGGTTTTTCTACTCAGACTTCCCCTACAATAATGGACCGAGAAGGCACTGGAGGCCATCGATAATGAACTGGGGTGCTTCATTTGTATTGACCCAAAACTCTTAAAGATATATAATAGAAGAATGGTGAGGATTATGGTCGAACTGGACATACATGCTAGGTTATCGGATGTCTTAGAAATTTACTAGCGAGAATGCTCAGTGACTCAGTGACTGGACTACCTTGGTATTCCTTTTCATTGTTCTTCATGTCATCAAATAGGACATCTCTGGTGTGACTGCATAGGATCCCCTGAAGAAGAGGAATCTGAATGATCTTACCTTCACAAGCTACCTAGGAATTATTCTCTGGGGGTGGACTCCTATACTCTTGGCTTTGAAGGAATTATGGACAAGGGGACTGAGGACCTAATGGACACTACCAATCTACAAATGATTGTTCCTTCCATGCTCATGGGTAAGCTAAAATAGTTATTTCTTAGTCTTTATTTTACTCTCTCTTCTTGGGAAAGACACCATTTATATACCTCTGCTATCCCAGGACTTGACCCCAAACAAACTGTTACACCCACGTCATGCATATCCCCTTCTTCTACACCATATGTGGTTGTAGAGCCCAATAATTATGGTTCTCCTAATCCATTGTTGTCACCTATCATCAAAAATTCATCTTCCTCCTTGCCACATATCACTAGTGGGGTCCTCTCAGATTCTTCTTTGAATCTGTCCTCTAATCGAGTTAACCTTCCTACTACTCCTCTCTCTATGAATAACAAAAATACAGTTGGGATTACATATCTGTTATCCTCCATGTAGGAATAGGTTGTTGATAGTATTGGATTATCCTCCACAGTCCCTCCTACAGTAGAATTGCATCTCCCAGTCCCTCTACCTACCTATTTAGGTAAATATACCATCAACAACTTACAAGATTTACCTTCTACTTCCTGTCATGATCTATCTATAGACTCTAATAAAAAATATTTCTCCTGGTCACACGGATTAGGACTTGAGACCTCGCCTATAAAAACCCGCAGTGCTCAGAGGAAAGCCTGCTCTTCTATTACTTTATCTATTGTTCCACCTACTGAATTGAATGACCTTGGGGCGCTTAGAGGCATTAAATCCCTTGCCAAATCATGTCCATGATACTCTTGTCCCTAAACATTCATGGGGTTGGAGGCACCCTCAAAAATGCCTCTCTTCGACGACTGATTGATACCATTCATCCAAGCATTATTTTTCTCCAAGAAACCCTGGTGGACAAACAACGTTCATGTGCTTTTATCAATGGACTAAAGCATCACTGGTTTTTTAGTGCAGTAAATTCAGTGGGCACTTCAGGTGGTTTGCTTGTGGCTTGGGATACTGTCTTTTTTTATCTAAATCCATAATTTTACTATGGTGGCATCTTATTGACAGACACTTGTTGTGAAAACAAGCGACACATCAACCTTCTCAATGTTTATGGACCTTATTTTGATAAACTTGCTTTCTGGTCAAAGGTATCGACATCCAGTCTTCTAGCAAAACCTAATCTCATACTTGCGGGGGATTTAAACTTCACCTTATCTTCTTCTGAGATTTTGGGAACGAATGCCTCCACTGACGCAACGGCCTCACAGTTCAGAGATATTTTCCAGCAACACAATTTTTTCGATTTCTTACCGGTCGAGGTGGTCCCCACTCGAATAAATGGCAGATTTGGTACAGTGATTATTTCAAAACGTCTTGATCACTTCCTCTTATCATATTCACTTCTTCAACATGCTGACAGATATAGAACTTGGTTCACATATCCATACATCTTCGATCATTCCCCACTATTCTAAAATTGGATTCTTACTCTCATCCCTCCTCTTACCCTTTTAATTTTAACCCTATTTGGTTGGGGAATCCTAAATTTGAGTGACTAGTCTCCGATATTTGGACTGATCAATCCTTTAAAAACAAGCTAGATGTAAAGAGGCGATTAGCTGCAAAGTTAAAATTTTTTAAATCAAAAGTGAAATGTAGGGCCCGACAACGGATATCAAAGACTTTTGAAAGACTTTCACAGCTTGAACATAACATACAAGTTCTTATCTTAGAAATATCTAAGAAAGAGGGATTGATCATATAATTCTACAACAACATTTAAAACTCCTTGAGATAGAATGGAATAATCTACTATTAATTGAGGAAGCGCATTGGTGTCAAAAAAGCAGAGCCACCTGGATCAGTTGTGGAGATAGCAGTATAAATTTTTTTGACAAATTTGCGAGTCACAAAAGGAATCACAAGAATATATGGGCACTACAATCAGATGGATTTGTCCCTATCACTGGACAAGAAAATATACTAGATGTGGTGCTCAAACATTTTGAAAATGCCTACCAAGATAAAGTTCTTACTAACATTATTGATCAAGCTTCTATTACGGGACTATTTCCAAAGATCATCAGTGATCTTCGAGCAAAAATTATTTTTTCACCTTGCACAAAAGAGGAGATTTGGAAGGCGCTCAACACCTTTAAGAAGGATAAAAGTCCTAGCCCGGATGGCTAGACAGTTGAATTCTATCTCCATTGTTTTTATCTGATCAGTGACAATCTTTGGGAATTGGTTTAAAATTTTAGACTCATAGGAATGTTTTTTCGAGCTATAAACTCCACTTTTCTGATGTTGATTCCAAAATCAAACAATCCAAACTCCTTTAGTGACTTTAGGCCTATTGCATTGTGAAATCATTGTTATAAGATTATTACAAAACTTTCGGCCGATAGGATTAAATCATACATGTCTCACCTTATCTCAGAGGAACATTTGCGCTTCATCAAAGGTCGGCAGATACTGGATGCTATTGGATCAGCACAAGAGGTACTACACAACATAAAACAAAAGAAATTACAAGCTCTGATCTTAAATCTTGATCTTAAAAAAGAATTTGACTGTATCAATTGGGACTATCTCAGAATGATGTTATTACAATCTAGTTTCGGCTTTCCATTCACAAATTGGATCATGGGGTGTGTGTCTAGTGAGACTATTGTCGTTCTGGTTAATGGAGAAGCTACATCCTTATTTTCAAATGAAGAAGGCCTACGACAGGGATGTCCTCCCTCCCCACTCTTATTCATTTTGGCCTTAGAATATTTGAGTATTCTTCTCAAGTTGGGTCAGCATGATGGGATTATCACTGGAATTAAGGTATCAAGATTAGTAAAAGCTATGCATTTATTGTTTGTGGATGGTATGATTGTAGCCACAAAAGCGGACCTAAGAGAATGGCAGAAGATCAAGTTGATCCTGAACCTCTTCTGTTGAGCTTCAGGATTGCATATTAATGAGTCAAAATCCACTTTTCACTATTCTAGACTACTGGCGGCAGACATTGAGACTTTTAAATTAATCTTTTCATTTGGATACCATGTGATCTCTCTAGGTCTGAGATATCTTGGTTATTTCCTTAAGACGAATAGTCACAAAGCAGCTGATTGGAATTGGCTTCTTATAAAATTTGAAAAACGCATTGCTCACTGGTGCAATCGTTGGCTCACTCTGGGTGGAAGATTCATTCTATTAAAATCGGTGATGGAAGGCTAGGCAGTCTACTGGATGGCTCTTTCCACCATTAATCACTCCATCTTGAATAAGATCAGACAAATGATTTTTTCTTTTCTATGGACTGGCAGCAACATAAATCATTCTCTTCATCTATGTCGATGGGATCTTATCGCAAAGCCAAAAGTGGTAGGTGATTGGGGACTTCGCAATCTTTCTCTTTTCAAGCAAGCCTTGGCGTCAAAAAATCTTTGGCGAGTCTTGAAACAGGATGGTATTTGGCATCGTATTATATACGGAAAATATATTACTCCTTTATCAATTGCTTGTTGGCTCATACTTCAAGTTGTATGCACTACTAGTGCCTCTCCGATCTGGAGATCTCTATTAAAAAATCTCCCTTATATTCATCACTAGATTTGTTGGAAACCCGGCTCGGTACATGCTATTCATATAGGCAGGGACGTGATATTGGGCCTTGGATCCAATGCTTTTCTCTCTTCTAGTTTACTGAATTATCTCAGAAATATCAAATTTTTCTTCCTTTTTCAAGCTCGGCACACCTCTGATTGCGGGTTTACATGCACAAATTGGAAATCCAACTCTAATTTGGGACTTACGGGGGAACTTGCTCTGGAATCAAAATCTTATTGCTCGGTGCTACATGGAGTATGGATTCGACTTCATGTTGTGGAAGATACTCTTCAATGGATTGGTGGGGACCGTTCTGGCATATTGACTGTTAAGAATGTTTACAACGCAATTGCATCTACTATCTGGATACAAAGATGCACAGGATGGAGAAACTTTTGGCACGAGTCTCTTCCATTAAAATTAAAAAATTTCATATGGCTAGATGCAAATGACAAGATCTTGACCTAGGATATACTACTTCATCGGGGCTGGAAGGGACTATTGGGCCCCAACAACTCCCCCTAATTTTTTACAAAATTTAAAGGGCCCCCATTAGAATCTAATGAACTACAGAATCAACATTTTCAAATAGTTCCATACCTTGGCTTTATTTGATAAAAACTTAAGACATTTACTATAGTATGAGACATTCATTACAAGAATATATGTCAAAATTTAGAAACGAGCATAGAAATCTCAATTTAAACAAAAACGTTATTTTTTATCAAATGTTTACTTTCGTTTAAATTATGATTATGTGTTCATTATTTTGTTTATTAGCAAGTTTAACTATTTTGAATAATGTGTTCAATACTTCATCAAATAATATCTTGGTTGGTTTCTCATTTTCATGAAATCATTTGGTGATATTAATTAATTAAATTATTTTTTCATTTTGCATCTCATTTCAAAATAATAATAATAAAAGAATTATCTATCATTTGTTTGATTTTGTAAAAAAATAAAATGAATATTTTTTCTCCATTAGCTTGAAGCTTCTAGATCATATTTGAAAACAAATTATAAACAATGTTTGTTTATAAGTTATAGTTAGTTTAAATTCATTTTTTATTTTTCTAGATTTTGTTTTATTCACAATTTTTAGGTTATTAATTTAGGTTTCTTTTTGTTTCACATGTTTATATTATCAAATATTTGATACGGATATGATCATGGCTTGATTTTATTATCCAAATACGTTCAAGATGATTGATCCAAAAATAATTTTGTATTGCTACAAATAATTTCATAAGCAACAACAAATAAAATTTGGAAAGGCTTCAAGATCGGACAGACGATTTTTCAGAACTGATTGCAGCCAAACCATGAGGAATTTGAAAAAACGGTTGAAAACCCAGAACCAAAATGGACCCATTTACCTTTACAGTAGAGTTTTTCCCAAAACAATGCACGATTTGAGAGATATTGATGTCTTTTTACGAGGCAAATTTCAAGTGGCGAAAATTAATAGTGACGCCCAGACTGTTCATTCATTGTATAAATATATGAGAAAGTTCAGAGCCAATGGATCCAAGAATTGGAGAGGAGAATTTTTATCCTTTCTCTTTTGTATATTATTTATTTTGTAAACTTTTTATTTCTTTTCAAATGGAGTAATGGATGTCTGGAATCTTTGGGAGAATGGGCGAGTATTTTCAAAGAAGTATATGGAATTCCAGGTTGCTTAATGAATTTTGTCCTATGAGTAAAATGGTTTCATTTTCATTATAATATCCCCATATTCTTTTAATAATTGATTATGCAATGATTTAAATAGCTTTAGTCTTTTTTATCAATACATGGTTAATTATTATCATTTATGTATTAATTTTTCCAATCTTTAAAGTCTATTATCCAAAACATTTCTTCTACAGAATGGACAAGTGATTCCAAAAATTTAATAGAATGACATATATGCATTTTGGCTTTAGACTTTTGTTTATAATGTTGTTATTTATGTTTTTTTTAATCCTGTTACATGTGAAGGTCTGATATCTTTAGATTAAATGATCTGTGATGTGTAGGAGGTTTATATTATAAATACCATCTATCATTTTCTTTATCAAAATACAAATGCTGTGATTATATCTTCGATTTAAATAATGGGATTTATCTTTGAGTTTTAAATTGAATGATAAAATGAATAGATTGCTTCCAGATTTATCTTGTTGTAATCATGTATAATTATGAGATCACAGGTTTATGTT
>JASDQU010739438.1:65731-86453 GCA_032191745.1 Picea mariana | reverse complement strand
TAATGAGTTGGCTAATAACCCTAGAAGACTTGTCGGCTCAAGAAGATAATTTATATTAGGTTATTAGCCTCTAAGAGAAGAAGTCGGCCAGCAATAATAATATATACTGAACAGACAGATACCCAGAATGAGAAGTCGGCCCAAGCAGCTATCCATAATTAGTATAAATACAGGAGGCCAGTTCTCATTCTAGCAGGTAGTCTCAGAATTGCAGAGAAGCACAAATGCACACTGCAGTTGCCCAGTTTCTACACAAGTTTGGAGAAGAGTTGTTGTTGTAGCTGTTGCAGCTAGCAATTATGCTTGGACTATCTCTTGGCTAGGGTTTGGACTATCTGATCAGCTCTTATTGGTGCGCTATCCTTGGGGAAAGGTGCATTACCCTTTGTTTGGATATCTAGCCTAGGGTTTCCTTCCAGAGTGATTCTCTGTCAAGGTTAAGGTGCTTGGAGGGTAGCTTTGGCCTATGGTTGGGTGAAAAGGGTATTGTCAATGGTAAAATGAGCACATCCACTTATATTCTAACATGGCCTACCCCGAAGGATGTATCCGATATTATATCCTTCATGGGCTTAGTAGGATACTATAGAAGGTTCATAAAAGGGTTTTCCAAGATTGGTTGTCCAATCACAGCCCCTTCAGAAATAGGGGATTAAATTCATTTGGAGATCAAAATGTGAAGAAAGATTTTAGGAATTGAAATACCTCTTGAACCATGCACCAGTGCTAAAGATTGCAGACCCGGATAATGATTTCCTTGTGTACATATCCCTGCAAGGAAGGACTCGGAGGATTCCTTATGCAAAAGGGACGTGTAATTTTCTACGCGCCCAAGAAATTAAATGAGCATGAGATCAATTATGTGACCCATGACCTAGAGTTGTCTTCCATAGTACATGCTTTAAAAATGTGGAGGCACTACCTCCTAGGTAGAAGATTTGTTCTTATCACAGACCATTGTGGATTGAGACACCTGTATGATCAACCAAAACTCAATGCCAGGAAAGCTAGGTGGATGGCTCTCCTAAGTGAATTCGATTTCAAAATCAAACAAATAAAAGGAAAGGAAAATAGGGTGGTCAATGCCCTTAGCATAAGTATAAAAACGATTCATCTAGCAGCAGTAAGCACCTGTGAAATGGATGTCAGGGAAATATTCATAAATGCACAAGAGACGGATGTATTCTTCAAGACCGTGACTTCATACCTAAGGCAAGAGCCTACAGGCTTAAAGTATGAAGGCTACCAGATGCTCGAGGAAGGGTTTTTGACTTACAAAAACAAATTGTATATTCCAAACTATGACGACTTGAAGAGGTTCATAATGGATGAACTACATAAGACATTGTTACACATTATTTTGGTCACCCTGGTGATGTTTCTATAGCATGTGTTCAAGCTCCCAAAATAACCTTTCTTCGTGACAAAATCCGCTGTCTTTCTCTTCAATAAAACCTTGTTAAGAAAGGACACCACAAGCCAAGCATAAGATACAGTGCGGTGATGCCTGATCACCACAATCTATCTTGAAACTGCTTTGTGGCATTTCCGTAGGTTGTCCTATATCCAAGGTGCGGCAGTGTTGAAAGACTGAGAAAAGGTCGAAGTTCACGAAGGTTCTAGAAGGGAATATTCTATAATCTGAGGTGGCATCTGTATGGTTGGGATCCTACTCACTTCTCTGATTTAGTGGGATCATCCTAAACTCTTTAACCATCTCTCTTTATCCGATATAAGAATGGGTTTCTCATGGAAACGGTTAAGCAAACAAGTAAGCAAGGAATTAATGAAAGAATAGGCTAAGAATTGTATGAGGGATTCTATTTCAATTGATGCTTGAGGTCTTCATTGGTCCATCAAGTTATTGTGGATCTTCTTCATGCAAGTTTGGACCAAGTGTGTGTGTTGGAGAAAAGGACCACTGAAAGGGAACCTTGCAACATTAAGGTTGTTTGGTTGTATCTTCCACTTTTACTTAATATAATACTGTGGTATGTTTCTTTCCCATAAAATCATTCTTATTGTATTACATGACTCCTTTATCACATGTGTAAGTTTTCATTGAATATACTATCGTTGCTTTCACTTTGGTTGGTTTGTGGTTCATTGTAGATATAATAGCACAAGAGCACCAGAGTGGAGAAGGGACAACAAAGACATAAGGAAGCGATATTCAAAGGTATGTCATTCATATCTTGTATGATAGTAAATTCAATGATTAGATCTTAGGGAAAGCGCCATGTCCTGTCTCGTTTTGTTCTAGATCTAGGTGGATCTAGGGAGATCTGTTTATGTTCGCATTCACAGATTTATCCAATAACAAAATTGGCGAATCCATTTTGGATACGACTTGTTTTTGGTATTTTGTTGTCCACTTTCCTTTAGCCTACTTCCTTTCATTTTAATCCAGCCTCTGAGTCTATGGGGGATCCATCCAGACTCTCTGGATCTGAAAGTTCATTTAGACTCTTTGTCCTTTTTCCATTTTTTCTTTGTTCACAGAAATAGCCTCACTGTATCCCATATGCATCCTACAACGTCATTGGATCGTCGCACCCTACCTGTTTAGACCAATGTGGAATCTCTACATCCTGTCCCATAGCTAGCCTGTGGAAACCTCAAATCGTCGCACTGTACCTTATAGTTGGGTTGCAATGTTTCCTGTAGAATTTATTGGATTAGGTATTTTTGTCTTATGTCACCCATTTTTTCTTTGATCACTTGGGAAGAAATTTTGGTACCATTATCTGACTATTTTATAAGTTTAAGACTTGTTGTTGATTGGTTTTCAGGGATTGAAAACCCTTCTTCATCATTTTACAAGTTTTTACTTCTTTCTTTTTGTGAACAAGGACATAATCTCTGGATTTAAATCTGAGTGCTTGATTGATAAAAGTCTTTGATTTGATTTAAGGTTTTTGATTGTTTTACATTTTATGTATTTCTTGTTGATTGGAAAATTATTTTCGCTTGCATTCAGCAAAACACTTTCTTGTCATCTTCATTTTTATGTTCATTGAAAGTTTGATTTGGGTATTTGTTGTGTATCTATTTTCTTTGATTACTTTTCCTTCCTTCATTATATCCCTAACTTGGTTTTGGAAAGGAAGATTTAGAGTCATCTATTCGTTTTAGTAATCACTCATAAGAAAATTTTTGCATTCAAATATTTGTTTTTTTACAAAAGAACAAATTGGGAAATTTCATTGCTTATGATTATTTGGAATTCTAGTCATTCAAGAAAAAGAAATTATATTTCGTAGCTTTCGTGTTTCCAAAGAAATACTTTCTCCCTATTGTAATTAGAGTTCATCAAACTAAAACATTGCATCATTCATCTCTTCTTGCACATTATTGGGTGAAGGTCTCATACAGCATCAGTTTCATCTCCACCTCCCTCTTGTGTAAACAAAAGCCTCTAAAATACTACGTAATTTTAAAATTTATTAAGTAAATTTTATTTTCTAGAAACTCTTTCCACCAACATTAGCTAGGCTAGCACTTTGGAATAGGTTTTGAGGCACACTCTCCAAAGCATAAAAAACACTATAGCATCTTGTGACAGGGAGTGTTCAAATCCACTTGCAACATTTTGTCCTGGGAAGCCCTTCTCACACAAGGGTCAAACCTGAGGTCGCATTAAGGCTGGCAGAGTTACTCACCCTGCTTTGTTGGTCTTGGTGTATAGATTACGCATATTACGGGGGTCACTTGAAGGTATACCCACAATTATTAGTGGAATCCTTTCGAGTTGATTTCAGGCTAGATATCCTGCCCTTGCACGCAGATCATACTATTGATTGTTTCCCCAAGCATCATTGTTGTTATTGGTAACCTTATTAGCCTATCTCTTTAGGGTCTTACATGAGGTGACTGTGGAGGGGAAAGTCTTCACGGTACCTGGAATCGATGATGGACAAATTCACTCGGGCTCCTTGAAGGGTATATCCATGATTATGTGTGGGATCTTACACCAGGGTGTAAGTCCGTTAAGTAGGTCGTCAACATAACTTTTCCACCCGCTCTATCCTATCCCCTTCTTGTCTTGACTTCATGACGTTGGATTTCATCACCAACTAGTGACCTCTAAATAAGAAGGTTTGTTTGCTTGCTTTGATTTCTATATTTTATTAGCGAGTGTTGTTTGTTTCCGTAGTTGGCCATAGATTTTTTCTGTAAAATATTTGGTTCAGCCAACATTGACCCTCCACGTCGTTCACGTAGGATGCAAGGCCTACCTCCGAAAGATCCGGAAGGTTATCTCCCTTTTCCTCCTAATTCACCGAAGGGATCTCCCAAGCGAAGAGCAGTCCAGGACACCATAACCTCACGAGTGGAAAGTTTCGACTCTTTATAAAATTTCCAAATTATTTATGATTCTCTAGAGGCTTTCAGACTTCCTCCTGGATACGAGAGACGTATTCTCCAGATGAATTCATCAGAAGAACTTATTGTTGACACTTCTGGAATACCGACCGGACCCCAATACAGGCCCTAGATTTGAGAATCCTTTTTTGTCTGGTGACATATTTGGAAACCTACCTCACACGGTGCAGAACCTTTACGACAACTTGGGGGCAAGTCCTGATTCACTTGTCGTATCACAACTGCTCGAAACGCATGTTACCTACATGATACCTTTAGACCATTTTTCCGGTACAACTAGAAATATCACCGGCGTTCCAGACACACAATCAGTTGGTCCTAGCTCAACTTTTTCTCTCCAGATGGCCCATTCTACTATGGTCCCACATGCTACGACTATTCATACCGAGAATGTGGTGGTTAACCAAGATCCAATTGCCACACCACTCTCATCTAGACCTATCTCGTCACTTCCTCCTGGGTATCACACTTTGAATCCTTCCATCGTTGTCCCTACCCAGGTTTTATCTGGAGTTTCTGGACTTTTTGTTCCACATGGGTACAATGCTCCTGTCGGTTTTGTTCCTACACCTTCCCAGGTCCTCTCCAAAGGGTCTTATCCACCTTTTCTTGGGGGATCTGGCCCTTGTGGCTTCAATATAATTGGAATCACCCATCATTTGTTCACTTCTAGTTACCAGATTCTCGTTGGAGGGCAATCGCATGCTGGGGGGAAACCTCAATTTGGGGGTCAACCTCAGACTGGGGCACCACCATATGTTGGGGAGAAACCTCCACTTGGAGGAAAACCTCAGTTTGGACTCTATAACCCATTGTATGGACAAAACACACCGGGATCACTAGCCCAACTTTGGAACCTTCTTACCCAAAGAAATCCATAATCATCTGGGGGAAACAACCTCAATTCAACTATTTTGTACCCCCTCACTCTGGCCAGCCATATCCAGGTTCTTTGAATCCTACTTGGGGTTCAAACATTCACTCTAGTGTCCCTTTTCAAGGGACCATCTCTCATCAACCCAACCTGATGGGCTATATGCCTCCAAATCCTCCACGGAAGAATCTGTCAGGACTCTCCACTTACATGAAAACTGCTTACGGTCCTACTAGTATACCAACGGGGCTTCCTCCTCAAAGTCACCGATATCCTCACGTGAATAGACAGTTGTCTTTTCTAGCCACTTTGGATTTACCCGACTTGTCTAGAATCTTGAATCATCCTATCTTACATTCTCCCCATTGGCCCGTTATACCAGCCAAATTATCGTCCGACATTCCCAAGTTTGGTTGTCGACCAGGGGAATACCCAAACAATCATGTTATGACCTTTCACCTTTGGTGTTCATCCAACTCTTTGATGGATGACTCCATTCGGTTATGACTCTTCCAATGAACTCTCATGGGTCCGGCCGCAAAGTGGTACATATAATTACCACGAGGCTTCTTTAACGACTTCAACACCCTCGCCATGGATTTTCTAATGCACTACCAACTGCCAATCTGTTATGAGAAAGGAACCAAGATTTTGAGTTCCTTTAATCAATCTTCTACCACTCACATTTCTGATCACATTCATGAATGGAGACGGAGGAGATGCCTGACCAAAATCAACCTTCCTAATCATTTATTCACTGAATGGTTCACCAAATCATTCATCAGTAAAATCGACCGTGATATTTCCATGGGTGGAGTTGTCACTGAAGAGCAGGCGATTAGTCGCGCTCAATTCCTAGATCTCGTTTATTCGCAAATAGGCACTCTTTACGACTTTATCCCTGAAGCTCCTCGCCCTTCTACCACATCTACCTCAACAACCCTAGCAGCTTCTCATGTTGTTGATGGTGTGATTGGAACCTTCCATGCTAACACTAAATCCACGTCGGCCACTCACACCAATCCCAACTATACTTCTTCTAATGTTCAAAGTGCTCCAACTCCTACTCCTTCCACCGAAAAAACTTCTGAGGTTAATTCAGTTCAATCTACTCTTTTCGGCAAAAGAAAATCTAAAAAATGAAAGGGTAAGAACAAGGAGGATAAAAATAATAATCCGTAATCCGAAAAACCCAAGACACAGTCTGTTGATGATAAGGATAAGCTTAAACCTCAATATCCTTGTTGTATCTGTGGTGATGATCACTACATGAAAGATTGTCCAAGATGCGTCGAGGTCACTAAGTTCCTTCAAGGAATCGGGAATCCTCCCACACCTGTCATTTTGTCACAACATTTCCCTTTTCAACAGCAAGCCCAATTGGTCATTCATGACCAACCCTCTCCTTCCACCACTTCGTATGTCCTTATGAGTACTGGTGATTCTAGGAAGAATGACATTGCAATCACCACTCGGTCCAAAGATTATTCTCCTTCAAAGGAGAAAGTTGATGATTTACCACCTTCATTGGGTTAACCGCCTCCCTCAACTTCACCTCCCAACATTCCTCTTCATCTCAAATGATCAAGTCCTGATACATTTCTTTTCCCTCCTCCAAAGGGTGTTGTTCGGAAGTCTTCCTTAAATCCTCATGTGCTTGCTGCTCAAAAATCCATCATTGTAGAAGACCTTGTGCAAGCACCCTCTGCGATGTCATCTCTCGAAGTCCTTCAAATTTTTCCCGCTCAACAAAAGGCATTGTTAAAGGACATTGGTGGAATTGATCCCACAGACACAAATTTGATAATCTTTGACCTGGAATACCACATTCCAAGGATACCTCCTCAATTAGTGTTTCAGATTCAAGTTATTGTCAAGAACAAGAATATTTGTAGAACCGTTATCGATGAGGGTGCCTCAACATGCGTTATGTTAGTTACTTGTTGGAAAGACAATGGCTCTCCTCCCATCACCGAATCACACAATACACTTAAGGATTTCAATTTTTCTGGTTTTAAACCCTATGGTGTTCTTCCCTCATTGTATATTACGTTGGAAGGAAAATCGGTCAATGTCAAGGTCGAGGTCTTTGATGTGCCTCTTGATTATAACCTCTTACTTGGCTGTAGCTAGATTGATTCCATGCATACTGTTGTGTCTACCAATTTTCATGTGTTACGTTTCCCACATCAAGGAAAATTCATTATGGTTGACCAACTAGCCTTTTTCAGTTTTGGTTCTCATACTAGAAACATACCCTTTATCTCGAAGACACCTCCTGGGTACGAGAATGTCGGTGTGGGTCTTCTGAAAGATTCAACTTTCATGGGCACCTTCCAAATACCACCACCCAATCTTCCACCTCCTTTTTTCGCCTCGATCAACATGATTTCCACCTCTGTCCACGAATCCCCCGCGTCTCATGACCCGTGGATAGTACCTGATCCTGGTGATTATCTTCGCTATGGTGAAAAAATGCCCTTAAGTCCAACTGAATCTGCTTATCAAGCCATTCAAACGACAACCCCTTATACACCCTCTCTCTGTGATTCATCTCCTGATCTGTTTCATGTGATTTTTCCTACCGACGAGATGATCATGTCCGTCATGTCCATGGAAGACACCCCATGGGACGATGGACATCATCGTTCCATTATCTTCCTAAAACAGCACACCATAGAGAGTTATCAATGGATTTCAACTCCGTCGACTATTGTTGTCATTTCCTTTGTTCCCGAGTCATCCCACGACGTGCTATATGAAGGGAACTTGAGTAATATCTCACCCACCATTCCTCTTGACATATCCATTACACTTGGAGTCGTCAAAAATGTTCACATTGGAGCCTCATGTTCCATTGATGAGGTCATCACTTATAAAGCCATTTTTCAATAATTCCATGAAGTTTTCTCTTGGAGATAAGAAGAGATGTCGGGTATTGACCCCGATATTGTGGTGCATGAAATTAAGACCTACCCAGATGCTAAACCTATCCAACAGAGACTTCGCCCAGTCCACCCTCATAAATTCGCTGCTATCAAGATCGAAGTTGAAAAATTTCTTAAGGCTGGATTTAACTATCCTGTGGCTTTAACTGATTGGTTATCCAATCTAGTTCCGGTCAATAAGAAACAAGGCAAAATCAATGTATGTGAAGATTATAGGGATATCAATAAAGCTTGTCCTAAGGACAATTATCCAACCCCCTTCATTGACCAAATCATCGATGATTGTGCCGGGAGACAAATATCCTCCTTAATGGTCAGCTTCTCCAGCTATAATCAAATTAATATTTTTCCCGTGGATCAACACCAAACTTCTTTCATTTGTCCTTGGGGTACTTTTGCCTACCGGAAACTACCTTTCGGTTTGAAGAACGTCGGTGTGACTTTTCAACGCACCATGTCTTATGTTTTTCACGATATCAAGAACATCGTACAACCATATCTCGATGATCTACCGGCCCATTCCATGCATCGCCAAGATCACCTGGCCCATCTCTGAGCCATTTTCCTTCGTTGTCGTTACTATCATATACATTTGAACCCACGCAAATGTATTTTTTGTGTGGAGTCTAGTCGACTTCTGGATTTTATTGTGTCACTTCATGGAATTCGGGTAGACCCTTTGAAGGTTGAGGCTATCCTTAATATACCTCCTCCTTCCACACTACGTCAGCTTCAAAGTTTGCAAGGGAAGGCAAACTTTTTGTGTTGATTCATTCCAAATTATGTCGAGTTAACACAGGGTTTTACTTGACAGTTGAAGAAAGGTTACAAGTTTGTATGGGATGATGCCGCCAATAAAGCCTTTGAAGCTTTAAAAATTTCCCTAACCCATACACCACTACTTTTCCCACCCAATTATAGTTGAGACTTTTTCCTCTACCTCGCAGCATTGGAATCTACCCTTGCAATGGTTTTAGTCCAAGAAGATGATTCGCACGAAGAACAAGTAATTTACTATTTGAGTCGAAGTCTCATGACCACTGAAGCCAAATACATACATGTGGAGAAACTGGCCTTCGCAGCTATCCAAGCTATCCAATGTTTTCATCATTATATCCTATTATGAAGGACCATTGTTATTTCCGATTGCAACCCTATGCAGCATATCCTTACGCGCCAATTTCTAGTGGGGAAATACTCCAAATGGATAGTAATACTCTAGGAGTTTGACTTAGAGTTTGAACATGCTAAGTCTAAGAAATCGTTGGTCTTTGCCGAGTTGATATGTGACCTTCCCTCAACTGAGACAACAAATGTGGCAGGGGATTCCTTACCTAGTGAATCCCTTTTTCTAATCAGTTCTGATGACCTCTGGTACGGAGATATTATCATTTATCTCCAGACTCAAAATTTTATGCCTAACCTTTTTAGTACAGACCGTCATCATATATGGTATCAAGCCCGTCAATACATCATCATCGGCGACACTCTTTATCGCCGTGTTATTGACTCGATTTTCCAATGATGTCTAACCTACAATGAGGCTGAGAAACATTTGAATGACTTCCACTTTGGAGCATGAGGCGGTCATATTTCTAGGTATGCCACTACCCAAAAGATCTTATGAGAAGGATACTTCTGGCCTTCTTTGTTTAAAGATTGTATCACTGATGTCCAAAAATGCCATGCTTGTCAAATGTATAATAACAAGATAAGATCTCATCCCACTCCTTTACACCCTGTAGTTTCCATTGGTCCTTTCGCAAAATGGGGCTTTGACTTCATCACATGTAACCCTCACTCAGTCGGGGGGCATGGATACATCATTGTAGTTGTGTATTACTTCACTAAATGGGCCGAGGCGATGCCTAAATTTGATAACACTGGGAAAACTGCAACACTTTTCATATTCAATCATATCATTACTCGGTTTTGTGTCCCCCAATCTATTGTTACTAATCACGGTAGCCATTTTATAAATTTCATGATGTCCGAGCTTACTGAAAATTTGGGTCTTAGGCATGAAAACTCAACCCCCTATTACCCACAGGCCAATGGCCAGGTTGAAGAAATAAACAAAGTTCTCATTACTATGCTTCGACGGATAATAGGAATTCATAAGACAAGTTGGCACACGATGTTATTTTTAGCATTGTGGGCCTACCAGACATCTGTCAAATCTACCACTGGGTTCACACCTTTCCAATTAGTTTATGGTATCGAATTTTTTCTGTCGATTGAATGTGAGATACCATCTTTGAAACTAGTCATTGAACGTCTAAAGAGGAATGTCTTTTGTACCTGATGCAATTAGATGAAACCCTTTGTGATGCCACCCTGGTTATTGAAGCTCAGAAAAATCATGTCAAAGCCCAATACGACAAGCATGTCAAGCCACGTTTTTTCTCTGAAGGTGATCTAGTTCTCCTCTACGAATAAGATCGTGATTTACTAGGGGCCGGAAAATTCGATGCTATGTGACAAGGCACTTATATTGTCAAACGAGAGTTGTAGAAGGGAGCTTATGAGTTAGTGGATTATGATGGAATTCCTTTGAGTGAACCCAGAAATGGGTTTTACTTGAAGAATTACTATGCTTAGTTTGTCTTTGCATGAGTGTTTGTATTTTTACTGTATCATACTCTTGTGTGTTACTTTTGTGTGCTTTTTCATTGTTTGGTTTCGACCCCCAACTGCTTACCTTGCATTGTGCTTGGTTTCCATATGTCGTTGTCTTTTCTACCCTACATTGGCTTTGTCGATGGTGCTAGTCGTAGTACTCATAACCTAGCATTTGTTGCTTGGGCAATCTACACACCTACGAATGAATTAATCAGTCTACACGGTGTTTTCCTCTATCATGCAACTAATAATATCGTGGAATACAGTGCATTCATCGAATTGTTGATCAACATTGTTTCACTTGGAATCCGTCATTTTTTTGTACGACTTGATTTGCAGTTAGTAGTACTACAATTGAGTAATGTTTATGCTATCTGAAGTTCTACTTTATTAAGGGTATATTTACGAATTCGCCTCTTGGAACGTCATTTTGATTACAATGAACATCAACACATTCCTATATTTCTAAATACATTAACAAATGCATTAGCTAATTATGTGTTAGATAGACATTTGAGACATTTATAAATCCAATCACATTTTGTACATAAAGCAAGTAAGTTGGTAGAATCCTCATGTATATAACAATAAAAAAATTTACAAAAAGTGTTTTTGTCCAAAGACCAAAATATCAAAAATGTGAAGAACATGGCTTCATATACAAAATAGCATCAAGGATGTTTCTCACGATAACACATGACTTCCCGTGCTACCCTACAAAGCAGTCAACTAAGAGAACCAGATACACCCACAGTATGGTGTTGATAACGTCTCGGGATCTCATCGATAGAGATATCTAGGACATCCACTGTCAACCCCTCCAGGTTCTGCTCGATCGCCTCGTAATCAACAGCAGCCAATCCTGCTACCTCGACTGCCTCCCCTTGTCTCTGGATGGGGGATGTACCTGGAGGCCGGCGCAGTCCTACATCTGCGTTTTCAAAGAATTTTTTATTAGTCATCGGATTAAAAACATAAAAAACATTTCATATTTCAAAATTTACAAAAACATTATAAAAACAAAATGTGCTTCTTACCTAAGTTCCCCCACTGAGAACCTTCAGGAAGAACCAAGTCTGGATCACCTCTAAAGTCCAAATCGACATACGCATAATCATCTACCATCAGTAGTTGAGGCCTCAACCAATCAAATAACATGTCATTATATTTGACGATGGGGTAGGTCACATGTCGAGCCATGAGGTCACACCACCTTTTCATTCTTGGATCTTGTGGAGCCGACATGCCCCACTTTACCTATAAGTGCAAGTGTGGAACCCTCTCCAGGAAGAAGGATACCAAAATGGACCCGTATGCGAACTGTTTCAAGTCACAGTTCTTACACTTTGTCAATTGTTTCTTCATGCTTCGAAGAACCCCATCACACCAGTTAAATACTCGGGGCTCCATGCACTCCACTTTATACTAGAAGTAACTCTAGAGATCCATATGACGAGATGCACTCCCCTCCATCTGTGAGATAGTAAAAAGGATAGTATGAAGGGGTAAATCCCAGACATCCCTAATGGAAACCTTGCCACTACGTCTCTTGACCTCTGGATCACAATACTAGCGGATATAATCACTCATCGGTATACCGCCACCTCTATTGTCTGTCAATGTCTAATGGGATCCATGGTGAGATGATCCCGTCAAAAAATAGATATCCTCAATATCTAGAGAGAGTATGTGGGCTCCCATATGGAATACGTGCTGATCCACATCCCACATGTGGACTAAATACTCAAGCAACCTCAATTGGGCTCTCATGCCCTAGATCTTAAAGAACTTCAGCAGCCCACACTGTCGGAGGGAATTAACTACGAATGGGTCATTCCCGATGAAGTAATCATCATCCACATGTTCTCTCCCCCTCCACTCCAACATTCTGACAGTCAAAAACCTGCATTAGAGCCCAAGGAGAAGTCAGCATCTTTATTTTTCTTTATTGAGAATTTTTCTTGGCCAAACATACATGAGAAATTTTTGAGATGCACACGACTTAGGTGAGGGTTTATACGCAGTGTGGAATCATCGCAGGTCATCCATAAGGCCACCTATGGAAAAATGTGGTTTCTGCAGGGCACGATATAATCCACCTATGACTATCCCTACATGCACCTACCCTCATGAAATCCTACTCAAAAACTACTTTTAATAGATAAAAACATAAATTAATCCATGGAAAATGAAGAGGACAAGAAGATTACCTTTTTGGAGGAAGTCATTCGTTGAATGGTTTCTCGTGCCTCCCGAAATCCACAGTGGAATTTTGAGGTAAAATAGAGTTTTTTGGACAAGTTTTGGGTAAAATGACAATGGAATGGTAAAAAGGAGTTTTTACCTATATTTATTAACTTTTTAATTTTTCCATTAATATTTTATATTATTTTATGCATTTTACCTAAAACCTAAAGTTCTAATGATATTGTAAGTGTTTTTATTTTTCACAGGTGAAGAATCTAGGAGCCTAAACGATGGAACACAGATACGTTTCTTGATTTGTTTTTACGTTTGTCGCTTGTACAAATAATTTTTGGTTTTTTCAGGAAAAACCTCAAGCTCAATCTGTGTTCATTCTCATGCGCACAAATCAATGAGAATGCAAACAAGTATACTTTTGTCATTTTTTCATACTCGTCTTGGTTAACACGAAAAATGAAACTCATGGAGTATCCTTTAAGCTCTTTTCACGCTCCGTAAAAATGAAAAGATTGCCAAGCGACCTTGTTATTTTCATGCTCATAAAAGTATTTGAAGAAAACATTTGATGGGTGGTAGGTTATCACTTTTTCAGTCTCATCAAACTAATTTATGAAAAAGGAATTCAGAGATTTCTCTTTAAGTGTTTTTCAGACTCTCTAAATATGAAAACCCCCGAGTTTTCTCTCTTTGGACTCGTTAAACAAACATCGAAAGACCTATATGGAACCGAACCACTCCTTCTTAGGGTTCATTAAACATACTCCAAGGGACTCATCCAAAGGATGAGCTTACATCAAAAAAAATATGTTATCCTCCTCAGGCTTGCGTAAAAATAAAGAGGTACTCGCCAAAAATGGTGGGGGGAAATTTGGGAAAGAAATGTGTCTCTATATTTGTGTTAGTGGCAATAATAGTCACTCTTGAACATGACACCTCCTTTCATCATTTAATCTGGGTTGGGAAATTCATTTTTCTCTCGTTTTACCTTCCGCAAGTTCATATCTTGGGTCGTCTCTAAGTCAATGCTGCCAAGACCATTTTCATGCCATTCATCTATTCAAGAGAAGTTTGACCCTACACAAGCCTTCTATCTAGTCATCCATCTGCAGTTATCAATTCCTACCATGTTGGCCTTCCCTGTGTCAGTTTTAAATCATTTTCACACTTTGATATACCTCAAATTTGTTACTTATTTTGTGTCATTGATGAGGGATACATCAAGGCCCTCCTATGATGAGTATTTTCTTGTCGACTTTAAATCATTATACAAGAACAAGACTTAGAAATCAATTAGTACCTTAGAACCTACATGCCTCAATGGTAGATTTCTTCGCTTTCGACAGTGGGTTCACATCATTGACCCCTGATTAAGAGATTCTATCGAGTTCTCGACTTCGACTCATTTATTCGCATTCGTTGGATTGTACTAAGGTACCTTGGGAGTCATTGACATCAATGGTGATTTCCCTCGCACTTGTTAACGGTTTTCATCAATGGTCGGTAATCAAGTGGTTTATACCATGTTCGACTTCCGCACTTGTAATCGCATGGCTAGATTCATACTTACGGATGATGGGATTGAAGACCCTGGATCTCATTATTTTGATCTAGGTTGTGATGGAGTATTTATGATTTGTATTGACACATAGATCCACTTTGTATGTCTCGTGGCTATGTCTGAATCTAAGTTTTTCTACGAGCATGGATCCACAGTATATTCCTGGTGGCTATGTCGAATATTGGTGACATGGATCCACAGTGTATGATTGGTGGCCATGACCAACATTTATGATTTAAATCACTTGTAGTCTGAGCATGGGAATGCCTACTTTAGAAATGGTATAATATTGCGCAGATTCTTGGTTGTATGCAGGTTTCTGATTTGTGCTCTCATTGTTTCTGACACACACACACATATTCTACAAAGTATTTCGGTTGTCATGAGTTCCACCCTCATACTTTGGGGGGCATTCTGTTACACATTATTTTAGTCACCCTGGTGATGTTTCTATAGCATCTGTTCAAGCTCCCAAAAGAACCTTTTTTCATGAGAAAATTGATTATCTTTCTCTTCAATAAAACCTTGTTAAGAAAGGATGACATAGGCCAAGCATAAGATACAGTGCGATGATGCCTGATTGTCACAGTCTATCCTAAAACTTCCTTGAGGCATTTCCGCTGGCTNTGATTTGGTGGGATCATCCTAATCTCTTTAACCATCTCTCTTTCTCCTATATAAGAATGGGTTTCTCATGGAAAAGGTTAAGCAAACAAGTAAGCAAGGAATTAATGAAATAATAGGTTGAGAATTGTATGAGGGATTCTATTTCAATTGATTCTTGAGGTCTTCATTGGTCCATCAAGTTATTGTGGATCTTCTTCATGCAATTTTGGAGCAAGTGTGTGTGTTGGAGCAAAGGGCCACCGAAAGGGAACCTTGCAACATCAAGGTTGTTTGGTTGTATCTTCCACTTTTACTTAATACAATACAGTGGCATGTTTATTTCCCATAAATAATTCTTATTTTATTACATGACTCCTTGATCACATGTGTAATTTTTCATTGAATATACTATTGTTGCTTTCACTTTGGTTGGATTGTGGTTCACTGCAGATCTAATAGCACAAGAGCATCGGAGTGGAGAAGGGACAACAAAGACATAAGGAAGCAATATTCAAAGGTATGTCATTCATCTCTTGTCTGATAGTAAATTCAATGATTAGATATTAGGGAAAGCGCCATGTCATGTCTCATTTTGTTCTAGATCTAGGTGGATCTAGGGAGATCAGTTTATGTCTGCATTCACCGATTTATCCAATAACAAAGACCATATATTTCTCACCTAGGATATCAGAAGATGATCATGGTCACTAGGAAAAAATTCTATTGGTCTGGATTGAAGAAAGACATAGCTAACTATTTAGCTAACTGCCTAGAATGCCAGCAAGTTAAGGCGGAACACTGACATCCAGCAGGATTTTTACGACCCCTACCGATCCTAGAATGGAAATGGGAAACCATCTCCATGGACTTCATCACCATATTACCAAATTCGACCAAGCAAAATGATGCCATCATGGTTGTGGTGGAAAAACTAAGTAAGTATGCTCATTTTGTTCCTGTCAAATCAACTTGCAAGGCCATAGATATTGCCAACATCTTAATGAAGGAGATATTTAGGTTGCATAGCATTCCCAAGGAAATTGTATCTGACCGAGATACCAAATTCACTTCAGGATGTTGGAAATCCCTAATGGTTGGTTTTGAGACAAAATTGTTGTTCAACACATCTTATCACCCTCAAACTAATGGACAGACAGAAAAAATGAACCAAATAGTAGAAGACATGCTAAGGATGCATGTTATGCATCAGCTTAAGAAGTGGGAAGACTACCTACCATTGGTAGAGTTTTCCTACAACAACGGTTATCAAAAATCCTTGAAGATGAGCCCTTTTGAAGCCCTCTAAGGTAGATAGTGCAATATTCCAATCAGCTGGAGTAACCCAGTGGATAGAATTACAATTGGACCCAACATGCTAAAATAAATGGAACAACAAGTGGTTCAGATAAGACAAAATCTAAAGATTGCTCAGGATAGACAGAAAAGTTACACCGACAGAAAGAGGACTCCCAGAGATTTTAAGACCAGAGACCATGTCTATCTCAGAGTTAGACCCGGGAAGACTTCTCTGAGAATGGGAGCATGTGCCAAATTTCCACCTCATTATTGTGGAACCTTTGAAGTCTTAGACAGAGTGGGACATGTAGCCTATAGGATCCACTCCCTCCCACTGTAAAGGCACATAATGTTTTTCATGTTTCATTATTCAAGAAATATGTACATGATGCTAATCATATAATTGACTAGTTTGTGATCCAAGTGGAGTCGGAGGGATAATTCTTGCCAGAACCACAATGCATATTAGATAGGAAGGAAACCTCACTCAGTAACCGGACCATTGCATAGGTCAAGGTGCAGTGGAAACACTTTGGCCTAGATGAGGCTACGTGGGAAATGGAGGATGTCATGAGACAGGCATATCCGATTTTGTTTACTCCTGTACATACATGTCATGTTGACAGATACAACATCAAGGATGATGTTCCTTTAAGGGGGAGGGAATTGTAACACCATGTTTCCTCCAGTCTATAAATATAACGATATTGTCCAAGGAACTAAGGCAAACCTAAAAGTGTGAATGTTTGATTTGATGGACCTTTGTACAGAAGGTAGATGAATGTAAATTTTTTTATTCTAATAGAAAATGGTTACGTGTTGCATGACTGTCGAAAGAGGGGATGTGCTAAAAGAAAACCACGAATGCTATGAAAGGTGGTGGAGGGGACCTAGAATGGTTGCGTTAACCTCCACCGAACTAGTACCATGTTGTAGTTAATTGCTCAAATCAGAACAACCCTCTAACCCAGGAATGAATTACAGTTGTGCTGGTAGGTGGGAAGACCTCCTTAAGATTTAATGAGGGAATGGGGAATACCGCCCATCCGTAAGGCTTCTAGACCTGGCCACTAACTTGGAATTTGAGCCACACAATCTTGCTGAGGAAGGCAAGAAAGGAAGTGTGGTGGGTAGAGGAAGAACTGCAAAAAAATTCCAAGATGAGAGAGGAAACTCTTGGGTCTGAGGAAGGACTGAAAGAGGTACAGTGAGTTCTGATCAGATAAAATAGAGATTGAGCCAGGAGAAGGAGAGTAACCTTCATCCTTATCTATTTCTGTATTGGGAGAATGAGAGTAACCTTCGTCCCTAACTTTCGTTGAGCTGGAAGTAAGAGATTGAATCTCAAAGCATCGTGGCTTAAGCTCGGGGGTGGCCAGTGATAAATCCATTGAGAGTGACTGATCCTATGGTTGGGTGGAAACAAGCACCCCTTTCAATAGTCGCATCACACTCTATGGTTCTTATAAGTGTTTTCTTGCCTTATGCTTTCAATTGTAAACAATGGATGCATGCGAGTATTTTCATGTCTATAAAGGGTTCTTTCTCTGTATTAAATGATTAAGTTATGAGTATGCGTTCATTCCCTTGAGAACCTACATTTCAGTTTGATTTTCCATACGCCCCAGTTTAATCACTTGAAGGCGTTTTCCCCAGGAATTTACATCACCGTTTCGGAGTCGAAGCAAGCCTCTAGGCATAGCTACTATTTTGGTAACCTCACAAGTTACTTTTCCTTGATTCAGAGCTTAAAACTCTGTGAGTTGGGAAGGTGTTCCCTTCAAACCAGTAGTCTAGGAGACTCTGAACTTGCACCTATTCCCTTAACCAAAAACCTGACTAAGAGAAGGGATTAGAGCCCAAGAGTTATATGAATATCCACGTGACTTGGGTCTAGGAACCTCGAAGCTCGAGGCTAGGAGATGTCAAATTGCACGATAGTCAAGTTGAACCCCTCAATTTCCATGAACCATCGATTTATGAACGGAGATTGAGGGTGGGGAATCACTGCGGAGTGCGAAGGTGAAAATAGTGGACGTGCTAGTTCGTGACCTGCAATTCACCCTTGTCGTTGATCTCGATGGGATGGAAGATCAACGATCCCGGTCAGACTAGAATCGAGCGATCACTTTCCACATTGCGGAGGTCGAACTCTCTGGTATTGAGTACGCATGTTGGGGCCCCGCAATTTCTGTGAACTGTCGATCATTGTTGACCTTCGAACTGAGTTTGACATGACCCCTGAAATGCAAGGAGTGTGTGGGACAATGCAATCTTCAAGGAGATTGAGATAAAAAGAGATAGTGCATTCAAGAGTGCAGACGAAATTTGGGAGACGGGCCCGTAGGAGGAGAAAAGGTTGAATCCTTTGAGCACTTATAAAATATTCTAAGTCGGAGTAAGTCAGAAGCTCAGGAAGAGGAGTGATAGTGGTCGTTGGATCACAACGCCAAGGATCAACATCCGTCTGATCTAAGCAAGGTGCACAAACCTTAGCACTTTGCACACCTAGGCGGAGAGAAACTACCAAAGTTCCTAAGTCTCGAAGTAATTTCAAGTCGTCCATCACTAGGAGGTGAATCTGGACCGCCAGATCCAAAGGGATACATGACAACGGATCGCAGACTCTGGAGGAGTCTTTTCGAGGGTTTTCAGTCGAAATTTGAGATTCCTGAACACCGAAGACCCGAAGTGAATCTGGACTGCCAGATCCAGAGGGACACGTGGCGAAAAATTGTGGACTCCGAAGAAATATGTGCGAGAGTTTTTAGGTTGAGATATGAGACTCTTGAAGTCCGGAGAGTCGGAGAGCCATAGTAAATCTCCAGCGTCGGATCGTCCGAGGTGAATCTAGACTGTCTAATTAAGAATGGACATGGCATGAATCTGTGGACTCCAGGTAAAGTCTTAAAGTAATTCATAATTGTCAGATCTAGGGTAGACGTGGCATAAGGACCCAAAGCAATCCTCAATCGTCAAATCCAGAGGACAGGTGGAAAAACTCTATGGACTTCGGGTAAAGACCCAAAGTAATCCTTGATCGTCAGATCAAGTGGACACGCGTCGGTGGATTATATCCTTCGGATAAAAGCAATTGGGAAAAAGGGTGAAGTTTGATATTTTAGATCTCAGAAGTCCGGAGACCTGTAGGAGATCTCGACCGTTGATCGAGAAGAGGGCCATAGGATCATTGATCTAGTTGAAAGGTCAAACACCCAAAGTAGAAGTAGGGTCGTTGATTTAGGAGGACAGGTGTCCGCAAATCATCAACTCCGGAATATTGAGGTACGAAGGAAAGCATGGTTTGAGATTTGAAAAGTCTGAAGTTCAAAATCGCGAAGGAGATCACATCCGTTGATTTAGGAGGGGCAGATATGGTCTATGGATTTGAAAATAGCAGATCTAAACCATCAGTTCCGATAGTACCATCAAGATCGGGAGATTGACGATCCTGTAGGATTGTGGGGATTGGAGGTGCGCGAACTTTAAAAATTTAAGGGAGGGCCGCAATCCAAACCTTGGTTTCGGAGAAAGGACACGTGGAGGCTCGAGGAGAATTGCAAGCCAAAAAGTAGTTTGGTTTCAAATCGCCTTTGGTCGTGCCCGCAATTGTGTGTTTGCGTGAGGTCATTTCCCAAGGTCACATCCGAGGAGGGGCCAAGAAAAAAAAGAGAGGGCTAACTCCAACTCCGAGTCTTCGTTGAAGCACGAAGGAGAATGTCACGGGTATCATAAGACCTCCACCAAAAGCCGAAAGGGCCAGTGCTTGATTAGGAGGTGAGACTATCAGGTCTCGAAGTCTTGTTTGACTTAGAGAATTGAAGAATCTTGACCGGAGGGTCGGGCTGAGTCCCAGAGTTCCCAAATTAGGAATCGTAGAGGGAAAGGATCGGTTCCTATAAAGAGGAAAAAAAAAAAACCTGCCCCATCGTGCCTGTGTTACAACATGTGTGTCCATATAGAATCGGCTTTCTTTTGGGATGCATTGTATCCCATGCATGAGGGCTTGAAAACATTGATGGGGCACTTCAGATCATCTTTGGTCTCATTCAATTTGAATAGCAACTGGGTTTTTTTGGCTTTCTCACCATTATGATATCTTTGTCTATTAGTGTTTCGGGTTTAATTATTGTACTTTTGAGCCATATATGTTTTTATTGCTTAACTTTGTACTTTTCTATCACGACTCGATATGATAGTAGTCGCATGTCTGGTGTGTAATACCTA
>JASDQU010739438.1:41814-62472 GCA_032191745.1 Picea mariana | reverse complement strand
CCATTATAACAAAAAGAGAGTGAGTTTTGTCCATTTATATTTTTCTATATTAAGAATTTTAGTGAAAAAATCAAATGAAAATAATTGTTAATTATATAATTTTAAAAAATAATTGATTTTAATTAAGGTTTTTAATTTTTATTATAGTTTTTAGATATTCTGTATTTAATGATTAATATACAAGAATTAAACTAGTGAACTTTCTGTACGTTGAAATCACAATAAAGAATGGAAGGTTAAATGTATTCGAGCATTAAAATATATTTTGAACTAAATTTTTAATATTGAAATTTAAGATTTCTTATATTTTTTAATTATTATTTTATTTTTAAAATCACTTCTTCATAGGATATACTAAATAATGTTTAAATAATATTTAAAAATTGGATTTGTTCTCATGATTATAAAGTAGAGTACAATAGTTTTAGTTTCTATAATGTAGTCTTATACTCTTTTATTGTCATATTATTATTCTTCATAGGATATACTAAATAATTTTTAAATAATAAGATTGGATGTGATCTCATGATTATAAAGTAGAGTACAATAGTTTTAGTTTCTATAATGTAGTCTTCTACTTTTTTATTGTCATATTATTAATGATTGAATTTTAAATGAAACATGATTTTATTCTTGTGTTGAGAGAGATTTATTTGTTTTAATAAAAATTTTAAAATAATAATAGATTTAAATATTTTTTTATGGTTTTTTAATATTATTAATTAATTTATTTAAAATTATTATTTTATAATTTTTAAATTATGTTTATAGTTTACAATTTTCACTTGATTTATAAGTTTTTTTTTCAAAATATCCTAAAAGACATATATTAAAGATATTGTTTGTATATGTTTTGGATGACTTAAACCAGCAATTGATATCTAATATAATCAACCTTTATGTCAAAACCAAAACACAACATTCGAATATGCAAAATTCTATAAAATTGTATGAAATTTAACCTAAATAATATATTTGGAAAACATCTTATTTCACTTACAATATTTTTTCTTAATAATAAATAATCTTTGAACACTTTATTTCACCATGTAGTAGCAAATTGTCAACCCATTTACTATTAAATTTTGAGAGGGACTATGCTATCACGTACCCTTGTTTATTTCACTAAAAGAAGATTCGATATAATCCGAAGAGATTTTTTAAAAGTTCTCTTTAAGAAAAAGTTATGAAGATATGTTATCTAAGACACATCATCACAACTAAAATCGGTTTCCCCGAACCAAAAGTCCATGCTACCTTATGAAGGATAATTGGTAAAGTGTTTAGGATGTTTTTCCAAGATTGGGAGCCAAAGGATGAAAAACTCTCAGCCGACCGCAACCAAGTGCTCACAGGAACATGTGGTAAATATTTCTCTTTGATAACTCAGTGCCAGATTCTCGGCTTCATCAAAGCACGCCATAAAGTTTTAGTAGCTAAAGCTCTATAAAAGATAAAGATATTACGTAATCCCCATCCTCCAAGCTGTTTAGGCTTTGCTATAGTTTGCCAATTACATAGATGGTAGCACTTATTTGCTTTATTCCCAACCCATAGGAAATCATAACTAAGTCTGCATAACTTAGTTAACACAGTTAAAGAAATATGGGCGAGTGACATCCAATAAATCGGTAAACTCTTGAAAACATATCTTCTTTCTTTTTCAAGCAAGTCGACCATCATCTTTTAGCCTGCTGGGTCAGAATTGGATTACTAGCACTGAGCTAGGACTGGAGGGGGATCTTGGCTGTGAGTGGGATAAATACAGAAACCTTCTTCTGCACGCTGGCATTGTCCTAAAGGAAAATCCTGATAAACTTTCTTGGATAGGTGATGATAATACAGGTCTTATATCAGTGAAAAATGTTTACGATACTCTTTCAAACAAGTTTTGGTCGGGGAAGGCTGAAGAATGGAGAATCCATTTATGGAAATGGAGTTGTCCTTTAAAACTTAAACTTTTCTTGTGGCTATTGCTAGAGGACAAGAATCTCACATGGAAAAACCTACAGAAGGGTTGGTCTGGCCCTAGTATTTGTTGTTTGTGTAGATCAAATGAAGAGTCGACCAACATTTATTTGTTAGATGCCCGTTCACAGTTTCAATTTGGAAAGAAGTTAAACTAAGCTTAAATTTAGCAAATGGATGGAAAGGAGATTATGTTTGTGAATGCTTTCAAAACTAGTCTTTTCAGAACAATTCGATAAGAGATCTAGCTGCCATCATTTGTTGGTTTATTTAGAAGGACGGGGGAAAAAAAATTGAAGAAAGATAACCTTCAGCAAAAAGAATACTTTTTCTTGCAATAGGTTCTATGGTCACGAAGAAAATCAATATTGCGGTCTCTTCAAAAATACTACAACCTATCTCCTTCCCTGAAGACAAGGTTCTAGCATGGTTTGATGGGGCCTCACAACACAATGGAAATTTGTGTGGAGCAGGAGGAGTTATCAAATTTAATAATCTAGTTGAATACCGATGGACATTAAACTATTTTTCAGGTACTAATTCTAAGGCAGAGCTTATGGGAGCTTGGGCATCCATTATATTAGCCAAAAGCCTCGGTATTCAAGATCTGCATTTGATGGGGGACTCTTTGACTGTTATAAATTGGCTTAATGGTAAAGGTATATTACAAGTGGCCAATCTAGAGGGATGGAAAAATAGAATAAATGACTTAATGTTTTTTTTCAAGTCTATTTCTTTTGCTCATATCTATCGAGAAAGAAATACAATGGCTGATGGACTGTCAAAAAAATATTTACACTCGCCCGGGGGTTATATCGCCTACAACCAATGGAATGAAGGACATGAGGGTTCTATTATCCTTCTAAAGATGTAATTTTGTATCTATGTTTTCCTAGTATGATCTAGGCTTATCTAGTGGCGGTTTTTTCTGCATTCACAGAGATATATATATTTTTTTTATGCATGGACATTATAATATGCCTTGGGGTTTTGCTGAGAATATGCAGTTTTGATTATAATTTTTGGTTTGGAACCAAGTGGGATAGTTTTCTAGTTATATGACTGGTATTACTAGTTTCGTGACGAGACATCCATTGTAAAAGGATTATTTTATCATAAATATAATGTGCAATTTTCTCTGGAAAAAACCAAAATAACAAATCATAAAAGATATGAATAACTCATTTAAACTAAACCTAAAAAGGAAAGAGTTCCCTCGTGCATTAATTTCTAACCTTAATTTTGTATTGAACCCCGATTAAAAATCCTTTTTAGCCTATACTTGAATATGAAAAATGGTTGAAACCAAACTTTTATCGTTGATAATATTTTAATTGAAAAGGACGACTAAAACAAAAACAAGTGGAAAAGATCATACAACTATTTCCAAATCTAACACGAGCAAATAATATATATAGTATTTTAAAACCATGTAAAAAAATTAAAATTTAACGTAAAAATTATATGTTATTTTATTAATATCAAATTTATTATATGTTATTAGTCCATGCTTTTTGGGTTGCAGTGACTATTATTAATCGATTTTGCATTCCCCTATTACTACATCATTAATATTACTACAGCATTAATACGGCATGGAAACCAAGCAATTTAATCAAATTTTTAATTGTTTCATGCAATGTTTCAACTCATATTTATTTTATAACTTTAAGTTTTAAGTTTGATTTTTTATTTGGCTTTATATCAAGGCAAGGGGCTTCAAACTTAGAGAAATAGATGCTTGAAACTTGGTGAACCGGATATGTAGGAAGTAATGTGAATTAATGTTAAGTTTCAACTTAGCATTAATTCCAAGCATCAAATGTCTAATATTTTCTTATGCATAACTCGTAACCTTCTCTGGTGATAACTCATAGTCCTCTCTTGTGAGCTGCCAACCCTATGTCTAGTGAGTCGCCAAGTTCCATCCCACTTGCTCACTTGCATGTGGCTTATCATCACTATAATCATCTTTGCTAAGGATTTTGTTTCATCCATTACTCTTCTTCCAAATGCACCTGAAGCTCACTTATCCATCCCCCATGCTCCTCATTTTTCTTCGAGAGAGATGATCTCTCATACATCCAATAGAGAGTAGTGCAACATTGAATATGTGATATCATCAAATAACAACATGCCAAGCAAACCTTCACTATCTCCATGTTCATGTTTATTGTTTCCCTACTCATTATGCATACTTTGATAGCTTGTGTATTTTTTCCCCGCTTATTATGCATAGTTTGTGTATTGTTTCCCCATTTATTATGCATACTTTGATAGCTAGCTGCCTGCACTTATCCATGAAATAACCTTCCATCTACAATATGTCAAGGAGAGACAGATTACACCTGCAATATGTAGAAGAGAGAAATATTTTCATTCTATTAGAAGGAATCAATGTCACCAAGAATTGATTTCTACAAAATAGAAGGTGAGCAAAATCAAATTTAGCGTTGGCACTTCCATAAAAAAAAAATCTTCAATTTAATAGAGATACAGTATATTTGTGATAAAGAAATTTGAAGATATTTTTTTTAATTCAATTTTATTTTTTTCAATTCTACATAACAAAAATTAGATATATGAAAACTAGACTAGTAGGGAGCTTACCATGATTTCTGCTATGATGCAAGGTTGTCTCACAATTGGAGGACAAAAGCCAATTCTGGTGACAAGAACAATGATACAAGATCTGATGTATGATAAACTGGAGTGCAAAGTCATCATCAATTTTGAAGTCGTATGTGGTAGTCTTCGTTGCATTCTTACATGCCTTTTACAACATAAATAATCATTGTTGCGTCAATCCCATTAAACTTTGAAACAACCATCATGGGCATTACCATTCATTGGATGGATGGTGACTGGTTGTTGCATTCGTTGGAGACTATGATTTCATATTCAGATTCTTAAGTTGCATACCTATAAGCACAAATCATGTTACCATTCAAGAGCTTATAGTCACGGATCCTCAAGATCATCCCATTGGATTTGATCCCATGGAGGCATAGCATATTGCAGAGCCAATAAAACTAAGTTATTTTATGACCCAGTTAAAGAACTTGTTCCAGCACCATCCATCAGTTGAAACAACTATTTATACAGTTGATGAATATACTGAACGAAGCAGGGTCCCTAGTGAACGAAAGAACCTGATACTTATGCGCGTACGAACGGAGTAGAACCAAGAAATTTCAGGAATGCAATCTGTGTTTGGTTTATACTACACTGAGATATGGATTCTTGTCGTGGTTGTTATAAAATCATTTTTCCCCCTCCTCTATCAAGCCATGAAGAAAAGAGATAGTGGAGGAAGAGTAAAACCCTTCTTTGTGGGGATATATTTTGAGGAACGATGCAGTTCCCAGAGAAAACATGTCTACTTGCAAATAACACTTGTTTTTTTGTAGAAAATGTGTGTCAGGATACCACATGACACGTGTTGGAGAACTATATTCATGTGTTGGAGAATAAGTGCCTCATGAGGACTCTATTCCTATCAGCGTTAGACAGAATGGAAGTAATAAGAGGAGAGAAGGGTGGAGTCAAGGGTTCCATGATAGGAGTGTCTTATTCCCATTCCCCGGTCCTCAGAGGATATAGAAACTTAAGCTCAATGAAGAGGCCATTCAATAGGTCATGGTTTGAATGAGGGACCTTCGAGTCTCTAAACAACGTCATTCTCCATACATTCAAAAGACAATGGAAGAGTGTTGGCAATAGTCTGAAAGGTTTGTCTCCTCATTGGTCCTCAATTCATTATTCAACCGACAAGGGAAGTGGACCATCAAAGATATATTTGATGAGGATATGGTGGATCCCTACAAAATATCGAGCCATCCAAATGACCGAGGCAGATAGAAAGCTCAACCAACCAAATCAAGAGGATATCCTAAGAAAGGGCCTTCACAGGCCAAGCAGAAGCCCGTGGTCTTGTGTTTCTTTTGACGTTCAAAATCGCTAGCGAATCTTGACTAAACTAGTGTCGGTGGTTGGTCATGAACTACAATCCCTTGAATGATGCTCTTCGGTGGATATTTTTCCACTAAGGATTGGAGGAATGCAGCGGACTTAGTTTGTCAATTTCTTGTTTGACTTTTCATTCTAAGTCCGGATGTAATTTACTAAGTTTTTGTTTCACAGGTTTGGCTCTTTCGAGAAGCACTAATTTATGCACTACTAAGTGAATATCGAGCATGGCATATCACCGTATGACCGGGCAAAGACATATTTATAACATAAGGATTTGAATTAGGTTTTTTTATATTTTCCCAAGGAAGAACTAATACTTTTAGAGAAAACCCCTAAAAAAACACATAGTTCTACTCTCTCGACACTCCCCCTCAATTTGGTGCATAGATGTCAATCATGCCCAAGTTATCAACAAGCATCTTTAGTCTACCTCTTCCAACATCCTTGGTGAATATGTCGAAAAGTTGTCCCTCTGAATTAACATACGGTGTACATATTGTCGTAATGTTGGATACCTTCTCTCTTACATAGCGGCAGTATACTTCAATATACTTCGTCCTCTCATTAAAAAATGGATTGGAAGCAATCTGAACAATGTTGGTGTTATCAACATTATGCATGCACTTTAAACAAATTTTAGCTATGCTTATTCTCATCATGAGTGGAAATTCTAAAAGATCAAATGCGAGAGTAGCAGCACTATTCCTTTTATGCTCTTATGCTCATCAATGGAAGTTAGTTCTAAAAGAAACATCCTACATGTGTTTAGCTTCATGCCTTTTTGGCAGGGACTTGTTGCTTGGCAATTCATCTTGTTTTATTAATATCAAATTTTTATAAAAAAATTATAAAATTAGAATTTAAATTTGTAAATAAATTTATATAATATTAGTAGGTAAGAAAGAAGTTTAGTTAAGATTTTCACTAAATGTAATAAAGGAAAGAATTCACTATTACTAAATGTAACAAAGGAAAGAATCCAGTAATACATAATAAAAAGAACTTTAAAGAAAAAAATTCAGTAATGCACAACAATAAGAACTCCCAATTTTCTTGTGATTTTCTCAATCCTCTCACTGCAATACTTCAAGGAACTTCATTCATCTTTCAATCAACCATGAAACTAATTTCCATCATCCATACACAACATATCCTAGACATTGCCCTTCTTTAATATACGATCCATAAGGAAATAAATACCAACTTGTACTTTAATGTAAGTAGGAAGAATCTAAAGGATGATTATCCTTTGGGTAAAGTCTAGTGGGGAATTCTTGCAAGTATAAAGTATCTTAAGGATGATTATCATGTGGGAAAAGTCTAGTGGAGAATTGTTTCTATTAGGAGTTATTAAGTAACATAATAATGTGAGTGATGATTTCCCATTTGTTCCCCACCTCTACACTCACACAACCTTCCACAAGCATGGATTTTTGGTACTAGTTAGTAGTAGTTGTAGAATTAGGATGAAATAACATTAATGAGACTGTAACATGGAATGGGGAATTGATTTCATGTGATGAGGTAGGTGAATGAAATGAGATATTTTTACATTTCCAAGATAGTAGTACTTTTCCTTACAAGGTACCTTTCCCATACTCCTTTATGTGAGCCATACTTTCCTTCACCAACCATTTCATGAATTTATATTTGGCTCTCTAACTCAAAGTTGTTGGTGAGTTTCATCTTTGGCACATGATGGAAAATATGGGAGTCCTTGATCCTACACTTAGAAAGAAAGGATTTCTCTCCCGTGGACCCCTCTTTCATCTTCCCCTCTTGTGGACTCAAATCTCTCTTGTGATTCTCTTATCCATCTTGGACCATTATATGTTACATTCCACCATTAAATTTTTACATAACATAGAGAGAAATGTGGTAACACTAGCACACAATTAGTAGAAATTATATTTAAAACATATGCATGTCTACCTATTCTCTATTCAAGTCGTGACCTTGAGTTTTGTACTAGGATTCCATACAAAACATATTACAAAAACTACATTACAAAGCCATTTATTTAAGCTCACGTGGTTCAATGCCTATTATAATAACCATGTATTTAAAATTTATACATAATATGATATGATACAGTCCAAAGATCAAACATATACTATAGTCCTCTATATCACATATTGCAACTAATACGTAACATTGTAATTGTTGCCTTAGCTCTAATTCCTTGACATTCATCCTCCACATAAATGGTAGAACCAATTCCCTACAATTTCCAAAGTTGATACATACAAAATCTATCAAATATGGTAGAGACTAAACATTCATAAGGTACCTCAAGTATGTTAAATCTCCAAGTACCATAAGACAACTCAAATATGTTATAGTTCAAAGTACTACACATTGGAATACAAGTATATTAGAGATGAAACACCACATAAAAGGAGAAGTGAATGTTGGACAATTGGTTTAGATTGATGGACAGATGGTTTGGATAGTTGGTTTTCATTGATGTCAATCCTTGGAGAGTGACCTTGGATAGTGATGTCAACCCTTAGAGATTGATTTCAACTCGTGGATAGGTCAAGTGATGTGAATATTGATGTGGATGAAATCATTGGCTAGTTTATTATCATTTGTATGGTCGAGAGTAATGATGAGTTTTGTCAGATACATTTGAAGGATTATGGTAGAATATTATGGTAGCAATGTTGAATGAGGAATATGGACTTGAAGGATTGAGTAAATGAAGGTAAGACACTCATATATGAATAGTATTCGTCGTGTTTTTTCCAGTGATATGTGGAACGTCACGTAGTTCCTCACAGTTATGGAGATATGATCTTGCGAAGTTGAAAGCCCCAAAGAGTGGTCAAGAAACCCCTAGTTAGTTACAAGTTGGTTCATAAAGGGGTAAAGTTGTTGTAACAAGAAAACCCTAGAAGCCCTAAAGTAAGGAGGGGAGTTACCTCTCACTTGTATAAATACACCTCATGGAGTCATTCATTATCACATTCACATACGCTTATATTGAACATTTATCTAGTGAATTTTTATGGTTTAGTGAATGGTTATGATTTACATTTATATTTTTTAGGTTGAATGTGGTGGCGTTTTTCTGAGGTAGCAAAGTTCTGAAGGGCCGAAATTTTCAGAGTTGTAGAACTTGAAAAAACCCTAGTTTATGAGGCATACGCGGGTTGACAGTATAACAGGTAGAGTACATACGCGGGCTGGAAATATAACAGGTAGCGTACATACACGGGTTGTACATGAATAGGTAGCATACATACGTGGGATGGAAGTATAACAGGTAGCATACATGTGCATGTTGACAGTAGAACAAGTAGTGTACGTACGTAGGTTGTACATGAAGAGGTAGTGTACATTTGAAAAACTCATGAAAAACTTGAGTGGATGTTAGTACCAAGTCCCTGAAGTCTTAAGCAAGTTCCCAACTCAACATCTTACAGGTTCAGATCAACTACAGAAGCTCTGGTATGGTTACATGTGTGTTTTGATGGTTAATTTTTCTTATGGTATGGTGAATGCTTGAGGCATTCTTGATATGTTTGTTGTGACGTTTGGATTTGGTCTATGTTGGTTGGTTAGCTGAGTGAGAAGCACTCTTATATACGGTTCAGTACTGATATGGTCCTTTATAGTTCAAATATTGATGTATTAGTACTTGTTTGATGCATATTCATATTGTATGGTGATGTATGCATGAGGGGCATGCATAAGCTGTTAGAGATGCTTCATGTATGACATGGTACAGATCTGCATATGGTTGATGGTATGGTATATGGAACTTGATGGTACATGGTTGAGGAAAGATTGTTATATCCTTGAGACACACTCTTGGTACTTAGTATATGGTTGTTATGGTTCATTGTTAGAATCACATCTTTTAAATACTTGGTTAAGTATTTTGCATGAATTGATTTACCATTTAGAAATTGAAGAGGAGAAGAAGATTTAATGAAAGAATGTTGCATCCATCATAAAGAATGTAGAACAAAAAATGAACATTAAGAACAACGAACCATAACGCCAAACATTGTTAACAAAGTTCGGCAAAGTTGCCTACGTCTCTGGGCCTTTGTCTCAGTGATCCAAAACGATCTTTTAAAGACTGTGGTTAAATTTTTAAAGCATGAGTTCATTAACCATTTAGGAATTGAATAAAGAGGAAGAATTAATGTTGTAACATGGCAGCCATAATAAGATATACAGATCTGGAAATAAGCACAAATAATCAACAAACCATAACAGAAAAGTTGTTAACGGAGTTCGGAAATATCGCCTACGTCTCCGAGCCTTTGTCTCAGTGGGTGAGGCTTTCTTATTT
The DNA here is from genome assembly GCA_032191745.1 of Picea mariana. NCBI lineage: Eukaryota > Viridiplantae > Streptophyta > Pinopsida > Pinales > Pinaceae > Picea > Picea mariana. The sequence continues at coordinate 52,226 of JASDQU010739438.1, read as the reverse complement.
ATATTCAAATATTCAAAAGTACATCATAAAAGTGTCAAATGGATTACAAACAGGTCTGGTTGTGTTCTTCTAGAACTCAAGAACCCAACACAAATGATGGCACTGAAAACGGTTGAACGAAGCTCCCGAAAATGGCCCTCAAAGTTCCTCTCCTCAATAGCTTCCCTACATAAAAATGGCTTTGAATGTCAAATTCCTCAGCATTTCTCCTTCTCTGAACCTATCTAAGGCTGCCAAGAACCTCTGGTTTGTATAGGTTTGAATTTGGCAACAACCTCTGTTGGCCCTTGGTTATGGAAGAAAGCGAAGATTGAGGAAGAAAGGAGAAATACGAACTGCGCGGAAGGCACATTGACTGATATTGGGTTGAAGTGGTCAAAGAAGCAGAAAAGAAGGAGAGAAGTAAGGGAAAGCTAGCCGTTGAATGAGAATATCGAGGATGACAGATCAACAAGGAAGATAGATCATGGAAAACTCAGCAAGCGGAAGAAGACGTCAATGAGTGCTTTGGAGAAGCTCGCAAGAAAGAAGGAACGACAGGCTGGCGAAGCCCTGAAAACACGAGTCAAGTTGACCTAGGGTTTTGGTATCTAGGGTTTTGGTATATATGGTTTTGACACCTAGAGGTTTTTCATTGTAATGTATAAATAAAGGTCTAGAGGACCTAGGATGGTTGGTTATTCATTGTTCGTTCGAGGAGAGTTCATCAGTGTTGGTTTTCAATAGTTGTGAGTGTTGTGTTGAGATCAATAGTGAGCCTGTATTGTAAGATATTCAGCTGCGTGCGAGGATCAACCCTGCAGTTGGGTGCGCAGGGAGGGGAAATAGAGAAAAGAGTAAGAGAGAGAGATCTACAAGCTAAGTGCGCATATAGAACTGTATGTTTTCACATAATATCAAGAAACACAGTTCTGTGGACGTAGCCCTAGGGAGAGGGTGAACCACGTATATCTTGTTGTTTTGTGTGATTGATGTTGTGTTCTTTTTCTTTCTTTTATTCTGTTATTGCATCATTTTGTTAGATCTGAGAGATATCTCGCATAGTAGGCCTAAGGCAAATAAAGAATAACTAGATCTATGTGTGTTTTTCCTTTAAATCCACTTTCATTTTCTCTGGTTGTAGACACTTGTGTCCTGCAACCCCCTATCGCTACTTCGGCTGAGACTACATCTGCTCCGCAGGTGTTGCTGAAAGGCCCAGTAGTTAGGGCTTGTTGGTGCGCTGTTAGAGTTGAACCATGGATCTACCCCTGTGCCAAATAATGGTTCTGTTGATGGGACCGGGATCTTGTTGAGGGAATGTCAAGGTGGTTTCCATCGAAGACAGAGATTCAGAAGTGGATAGAAAAACAAGAAAATTACTTCGTTGAGGCTTAGAATAAGAACCCTAATCTTAGCACAAAGGATTGGTTGGGAAGGTATATCTTTACTGATATACACAATATTTTCTTTGGAGGAATTCATAAAGAGCTATATGAGTGGTCAGTCGGACTAGCCGATACCTAGTTTGAGATTAGATTTACACCACTTGTGGTTTGGGCGTCGGTGTTCATCACGAAGGTCAAGAGAGTTGATAACGTCGTGTCAAGAGCAGTATACCATTGGTTTGATAGAACTATTGGAGGGTACATTACTGAGTTTGCTATTGACAGAGTAGAGTCATATAGCCAAGCAAAGAGGTATTTCTTTAAAGGACCTAGAGGAAAATTTTTACCCTTTTTGAAGCTGAAGATCAAGATGTTATTCCATGAGAAGAACATCTTGAAGATACAGTAATTGGTCGGATTGAAGAGCTAATGTTAAAAACCTCAGAGACAACGATAGTGACATAGAGGTGGGACATACACGCAGTGGGATAACCTTCAGAGCGGTTCCCCTAGTAAACCTGTTTGAGCAAAGCCATGAACCACTATCACATGACGAAGGGTTCTACTTTGGAGAAGAAGAAGAGATATTGAACGAGGAACAGTCAGGATCCATTGGAATAAAGGAAGAGAAGATTGAAGAACCTCGTCGAGAAGAGTCAGAGACTTCGGGAACTGCGTTATTACTCCTCTTATTGTTTAGCAGTGTTAAGTAACCAGAGTAGTCAGAGTTACCAGAGCACCTAGAGCATTGTTGCCAACAATTCAGTACATACTCAGTCAAGAAACCTAGAAATATCTATGGCAGATGAAATGAGGGTACCTATATTTAGGGGAGACGGATCTGAAGATCTTGATCATCATTGGTTTTTATGTGAGGTTGTATGGAGTATTAAGCAAGTCAATGACAAAGCAGTTAAGAGAGCTCAATTTAGTACTACCTTGAGAGACCGCCCACTAAGTTGGTACATGAAGTTTTTTAACGGAGATGTACAGCCTAAACCGCTAAACCAGATCAAGGCTGCGTTGAGTGTAGAATTCAAGAAACCCAAGTCGGAGTCGCAGTGCATTACCGAACTAAAAAAAATCAAGCAGAAAGGAGTTGAACCTGCTTGGGAGTTTGATCGGAGGTTTAAGACCTTTACAGGTCGATTGAGTTTTCAGATCCTAGACGAGCAGAACAAGGAATGGTTCATTGTTTCCCTCCTACCACACATCAAAGTTCCTCTGATGCAACAGAAGGTTTCTTCGCAGGCTGAGGCGTTGGAGATCGCCATGAAACTAGATTCAGCCCCTATGGGAGAATCCATCTCAGGTATGAGTCAAATTTTGAGTCAACTAACTAGTTTATCTCTATAGGTCGAAGATATGAAGAAAGACAAGGAAAAAAATAAAAGAGATGACATCTAGTGTATCATATGCAAATCAGAAGGCCACAATAAGGAGCATTGTCCCCTATTCCATGAGTACTTGGCCTCTGGGGCTCTGATCCCTTTGAAGCAGGTTACTCTACCCTGGTGTGAGGTATGTAGAAATAGACATCGTCCTGGTGAATTCTATTACATGAAAAAATATGTCCATACACCTACAAACCTTTACGGCGCATTCTGTAAATCTGTGGGAAACAATGAGAAAGACTGTAGGGCTTATGACCTCTTGCACGAAAGATCAAGAGATACATATAGGATTCAAGGAGAAGTACAGCAGGAAGGAAATAATACATAGTTTAACTCTCCAGGAAGAGGAAACTTCAACCCTTGCGGTGGATTTAGAGGAAGAGGACGAGGTGGAGGCATGGGTTGAGGTAGAGGTCAGATCATTTGTTATAACTGTGCACAGTCAGGTCACTTGGAAAGGGACTTTTAGAACCCTTGTACCACTTGCAGTTATTGCAACTCATTTGAACATGTCATTGAATATTTCCCTATGCTATTAGCCAAGCTTCAAGAGAGACAAGGAGGAAACCAGCAAGTACAACTAATCTCAGCAGAACCTCACGGAGAGGATCCCAGAGTCATTGTTATCACTAGAGGAGGCGTTTTTATAGGAGAAGACAGAGTGACCCCATAAAATACTACAGAAGAATCAAGGGTCAGAAGAGCTGCAGAGAAGACACAAGTGTTTAGTCCGAGGGAAGAAAAACAAGCATTTTAAGAGGCGAGAAAAGAATTTGGAAGAGATCAAGCTTCTTCATCAAAGACACAAAAATAAGTGAGAGAATGTGGAATGCCTTTGGAATTTGATCAGTCTGCATCACCTGGAGAAGGAAAAGAGGTAAGAAAGCTCATGGAATTCTTATGTACTTGCATTAATCTGATTAAGGATGAAAGAGTTGTACAAGAACTACAAAATTTGATCAGACAGTATGAGATAGGTAGGATAGTTCCTCTGTTGAATAAAGCAGTACATCAAGTATCACGAAAGAGAAGGAAAAATAAGGAACTACACCTTAATGCTCAAATTGGAGATTATGACATAGATTATGTGGTCCTCGACTTAGCATCAAAAGTCAATGTTATGACGAAGCAGACTTGGGCACTGATGGGAAAACCTTAGTTAATTTATTCCCCTATCAGGCTTAGGATGGCTAATCAGCAGGCAGTAAGCCCCTTTAGGAGACTGGAGCATGTCCCTATGGACATCAATGGGGTAAGAACATTTGCGGATTTCTAGGTGATTGAGATAGTTGATGATAGTTGGCCTTATCCTGTGTTGTTAGGAATTGACTGGGATTTCAACAATTCCACTGTTGTTGAATTAAAGAAAAGAATAATGGCATTTGAAGGTGATGGCCTTAGGGTCATTGCACCTCTAGATCCTGATGAATTTCGTAGATACACAGAACCCATCAAAGAAGAAGATCGTGCTTATGAACTAGAGAACATATATAAATTGACAACAAGACAGCAGGATTACATTAATCCTACATCATATGGGAACTTAAGCTAGCAAAGTGACAACCCATTCTCATCAGATTCGAAAGAATCACTAGAGAACTAGAAGAACAAAATGTATGAAGTTTCTACAAGAAGGTGTGCTAGATTGACTAGGGAAGTTCGTTGGATTGGCACAAAAGTAAGCAATCTGCCCACATTTGATGGTCTAAATCATTTAGAAACATTCTTATCAGAATTTGAAGAAATTGTATCAGTACAACAACAACTGTTGGCACTGGATGAAGCATTAAAAGCAACACCAACAAGATCGTGGGGAACACATAAAAAGAACATCGTGGACTGGGTGCAATGTCGCACTTTGATGATAGTGCACTTTTCAGAACAAGTCGAAGGGTGTGAAGTTCGATACACATGTCAAAAACGTCTGAAGGACCATGTTTGAAGTTGTGAGGAGGCCTGGAGCAGCGTCCCTCAAGAGTAGTGGGTGCATAAATTCATCAATACTTTGGACACAACGCCTATTAATTGGTATCTTCAAGCAAAACTGTGCCTCACCACTTCAGATTGGTACGGTATGAATCAGAAATTTGTAGCTACATTTTTATTTGAAATTCAGTACCCCTCAGTAGATCAAGATTTACAAGTTGTAAGAAAAAAATTCTTTGAGGAGGCACCTAACCTCCCTTTGGATGAGGAAGAAGATGAGTGGACTGCACCACTTCAGAAATTGCAAGGCTATTACAATATCAATGTTGATGAAGATGATGATCCTATGAATGTGAACATCACAAACAAAGAAGGACAGAGAGACGTAGAAGGACCAGGAGTCGAAATACCTTTTATTGGGCATCCAATCAAAATCAATAAAGTTAATATTGGAACAGAGCAAGCACCTAAGCTCACAAACATTGGAGATTATTGGGATGATGCCACTATTGACAAGATCACGGAACTTCTGCATGAGTATCAGGACTTGTTTCCAACCAATTTTACTGACATGAAGAGCATTAAAGGGCCCATGGGAGAGATGAATATCCCCTTGAAACTAGATGCAAGGCTAGTCAAGAAGATACCTTACAGATTGAATCCCAAATATAAGCAGAAAGTCAAGATTGAATTAGACAGAATGTTCGAAGCAGGAATCATAGAACCTGTTGAAGAGTCAAAATGGATTAGCCCTATGGTGGTCCAAGATAAGAAAACGAGAGATATCAAAATATGTGTAGACTTAAGGAAACAGAATGATGCATGTTTACATGATCCATTCCCTACATCGTTTACTAACGAAGTGTTAGATAACGCGGGAGGACAGGAAGTTTACTCCTTCACAGATGGATTTTCAAGTTATCACCAGATCAGGATTTCCAAGGAAGATCGCCATAAGACCACATTTGCAAGAGAATGGGGATCCTACCAGTACACAGTCATGCCTTTTGAATTGAAGAATGCACCAGCCATATTTTATAGGGTGGTGGTCAAAGCATTCAAGGAATTTTCCATAAATTTCTGGAAGCATATTTTGATGATTGGATTGTTTTTAGCTTATTGGAAAATCATATTGAATGTTTAAGACTAATGTTGGATAAGTGCAGGCAATGTCATATTTCCCTAAACCTAAATAAGTGCATCTTATTTCCACCCTTTGGAGTGTTACTAGGCCATATTGTGTGTAAGCAGGGGTTGCTGGTAGATCCTTCCAAGATTGCCATCATTGTTGATCTACCCCCTCCTACTTCAATAAGACAATTGCGCATTGTGCTAGAACATATGGGATACTACAGAAAGTTCACCAAGGGCTATGCATAGATAACAACACCCATGGAGAAGATTTTAAAGAAAGATTGTCAATTCCAATGGTCATAGGAATGTCAACAGAGCTTCGACACACTGAAACAGAAAATGGTCACTACGTCGATTCTGGTTTTCCCATATTGGAGTAACGAATTCCATGTGCATGTCGATGCATCATATATTAAATAGGAGCAGTGTTGGCACAACTAGGAGCATGAGATATTGACCATCCGTTAGCCTTTTCTAGCAGGAATATCTCTACAGCTGAGATAAATTACACTACCACTGAAAGAGAAGGTTTAGCCATGGTGTATGCCCTGCAGAAGTTTCGTCACTACTTGTTGGGAGGACACTTTAATATGTTCATTGATCACTCTGCATTAAAATACCTATTCAGCAAGCCAGTGTTGGGGAGAAGAATATGCAGATGGCTACAGTTATTCCAGGAATATGATTTTGATATAGTGGTCAAGCCAGGAAGAATGAACAAGGGCCTTGACCACTTCTATAGGTTATAACATGGAGAGGAACCGACCAGTTTGGAGGACACACTACTAGATGCAAAATTTTTTTCCATCAAAAAGTTTGATGATCACTTTGTTGAGACAGTTCAGTTCTTGTCAACGGGAATGGCACCTTGTTAATATACCATCATTCAGAAGAAACAGTTGGTAGTTCGTGTTGCATATTTTTCACTTATAGTTGGAAAAATTTGTAAGATGGGACCTGATGAGATCCTAAGGAGATGCGTTATGGAGGCAAAAAGACCATTGATTATGGCAGAAGCAGATGAAGGCATCGCAGGAGGACACTATGCAGGAAAAGCAACAACGTAGAAGGTTCTTAGAGCTGGCCTCTGGTGGCCAACTTTACACAAAGATGCTAAGGAATACTACAGAGCATGTGATCTATGCCAAAGAGTTGGGAAACCCTTCAGAAGAGATGATATGCCTTTAGCACCTTAGCTAACTTTGCAGGCATTTGAGAAATGGGAAATTGATTTCGTAGGACCTATCAACTCACCAGGAAAGTGCACAGGAGCCAGATACATCATCACTGTGATAGAGTATTTGACCAGATGGGCATAAGCAAGAGCATTCAAGGACTGTAGTGCAACTACAATTGCGTGATTCATATTTGAGGAAATAAAAACAAGGTTCGAATACCCACAGATCCTTATGACTGATAAAGGTACTCATTTTATTAATAAAACTATTGAATCCTTGACTCAGGAATTTGAGGTTCATCATCCGAATAGCACACCTTACCACCCACAAGCCAATGGTACAGTCGAAGCTTTCAATAAGATCTTGGAGACAGTGTTGACGAAGATTTGCAGTGTAAACAGGGATGATTGGGATTTGAGAGTACCAGCAGTATTATGGGCCTATAGAACCACTTGCAAGAAGTTGATAATGAAAACTCCCTTTAAGTTGGTTTATGGTCTAGAAGCAATCGTACCTATGGAATATTTAGTTCCTAGCTCAAGAATTGGAGCATTTACAGATATGGATGACACAGGTGTTGTGCAAGACAGACTTGCACAGTTGGTAGAACTGGAAGAAGACAGATTCATTGCAGGATTTCACCAGTAGGTACAGAAGGAACGAGAAAAGGCCTAGCATGAAAGACATATCAAGGAGAAAGCCTTTAAGAAAGGAGATCTAGTATTAGTATATGACAGCAAGTTCATGAAGCATCCAGGGAAGTTTAGGACAAATTGGCTTGGGCCATATGAGGTTTCCTATGTTACATAAGGAGGAGTTGTGTAGTTGAAGACTTTGAAGGGAGAATGGAAGGAAGGTTTGGTAAATGGGAGCTAGTTGAAATTGTACTACGACAACCAGTTGCCTCGCAGCTCTTAGTAAAAGCATAAGAAGAAGGGTCTAGGTACAAGGTGCAGTTGAAACTGGGTACCAGAAACAGAAAAGACAGTCTGCATAAGGAAGGGAAGAACAGAACAAAGAGCATAGGCGGCCCCGCATAGTCTGAAGACGAAGAGAAACAGAAGGTTTAGACCTCCAGTTCCTCGGGATGAGTCACAGGTGAGTGTTAGGGGCCTGTTGGCCCTTGGTTATGGAAGAAAGTGAATATTGAGGAAGAAAGGTGAAATATGAAATGCGCGGAAGGCACATTGACTGATATTGGGTCGAAGTGGTCAAAGAAGAAGAAAAGAAGGAGGGAAGTAAGGGAAATCTAATCGTTGAACGTGAAGATCGAGGATGACATATCAGCAAGGAAGATAGATCGTGGACAACTCAGCAAGCAGAAGAAGATGTCAACAAGTGATTTGGATCACCTCGCGGTAAAGAAGGAACGACAGGCTAGCGAATCCCTGAAAATGCGGGTCAAGTTGACCTAGGGTTCTGGTATCTAGGGTTTTGACACCTAGTCATTTGCCATTGTAATGTATAAATAAAGGTCTAGAGGACCTGGGATGGTTGGTTATTCAGTTTTCATTTGAGGAGAGTCATCAATGTTTGTTGTCAATAGCTGTGAGTGTTGTGTTGAGAGCAATAGTGAGCCTGTATTGTAAGATCTTCAACTGGGTGCGAAGATCAACCCTACAGTTGGGTTCGCAGGGAGGGGAGATAGAGAAGAGAGAAAGAGAGAGAGAGAGATCTACAAGCTAAGTGTGTAGATAGAACTGTATGTTTTCACATAATATCAAGAAACACAGTTCTGTGGACATAGCCCTAGGGAGAGGGTGAACCAGATATATCTTGTTTTTCTGTGTGATTGATGTTGTGTTCTTTTGCTTTCTGTTATTCTGTTATTGCATCATTGTGTTAGATTTAAGATATAGCTTGAAAAGTAGGCCTAAGTGAGATAAAGAATAAATAGATCTATGTGTGTTGTTCCTTTGAATCCACTTGCATTTCATCTAGTTGTAGACACCTGTGTCCTGCAACCCCCTATCGCTACTTCAGGTGAGATTGCATCTTCTCCTCAAGTTTTTCCAAAAGGTCCAATAGTTAGGGCTTGTTGGTGTGTTGTTATATTTGAACCCTAGGTCTTCCCCTATGCCAACAACCTCCCAACTTCCTCCCAAGATCTGGCCTCAAAAAGGGCTCCAGATCCTCCAATAATGGACAAAATCTCCCAAAATAGGCTGAAAAATCCACTAAAAATCATATAATAAAGTTGAAAAACCCAAAATTGGGAAAATTTGGGCACAGCCCCCGAAATTCAGCCCTTACTCCTATAGCATTGTTCCATATATCCTTGGGTTGGCGCACTAACTGTGGAGCCCCGATTCGTTAGGTCCTAGTCAAGTGGCTTGGCCATATGGCCGCCACCTTAGCCTCCATGTGCCCTGCAATAGGTTAGGCTCTCGATCGGTGGCCCCTCCTCGAAAGGGGCTAGCCCCCACTGACCGGGGCTTAGCCCAATCCTCCACCACTAGCCAACACATATAGAATTTTCGGCGATTAATGAACAAGCCCCACAATCCACCATTCAGGTTAGCCCGGGGGATTAGGTCGTTGCGCCCAGGTAGGTCGGGATTTTGAATCCTTCGTAGTAACAAATTCTTTTGACCTAGCTGACATAGGAAAAATATAGGGTGTCACATGTTACCCTCTGATTGGGCCATGTGTCTCCCTCAAATTGGTCTATACCAGCACAGTCAGTGGCACAGTCAGCAGCATAGTCAACCTGCCATGTCACCACCGTACAACCCAGTCACCCGCCACGTATCATTTCCACGTCATCCTGTCGTACTGCCACATGTTAGTCTATACTACCACATCATCCGTCGTACAATCCAATCACCTGCCACGTCAACTTTTCGTATGCCTAGTTGTCATCCATACAGCCACATGTCAACCTATCATTGGGCCATGTCACTATACGGACTGCCACGTGTCATCTGTATAATGACAAGTGTCAAATCTGTACAGTGCCAAATCAGCCCGAAAGTGTCGAATTCGAGTAGCACGTGTCACCTCCTAGTGACACCACATCAACATGATGACGTCATGCTGACATCACTTGTCATACCTGCTGACGTCAGAGTTGACTTTGATCAATTGACTTTTTTTCCTGTTTGGTAATTTGATCAGAACATGATAACTTTCGCATACACTATATGTTTGAGGAAAAAATTATATGGCCAGAATCATCACGATGAGATGGACGCAATGGCACTAATTTCGTCTGATTTTGAGAAATTTCAATTTTAGGCCTTCCTGGACCCATTTTGGTTCCTGGATTCATTTTGGATCACTCAGTGGGGGAGGTTTTCTTATTAATATTCAATGCTTCAAAAATACATCATAAGTACATAAAATGGATTACAAACTAGTTTTTATGTGTTCTACTCGACCTCAAGAATCCAACACAACTAACAACACTGAAA
>JASDQU010739438.1:12036-34150 GCA_032191745.1 Picea mariana | reverse complement strand
TATATATATATGGTTGGGGATCCTATCCCAAATACCTCCCAAGATCTATCCTCAAATCGAGCTCTAGATCCTCCAATAATGGGGGAAAATCCCCCTATAATAGGCCTGAAAAACCATTTTATATAGTAAAAACCCCACTCCTGGAAAATTATTGGGCCACACCCCTTTCCCACAGTGCTCTGGTCGTATGCATGCCCATGTGGCCAGGAGCTAGGGCCAAATGGCACTCATCCCCCGGTTCTCGGCCCTGGTCATGTGGATCGATACACTGGAATGTTTCCCTGGTCCTAGGTTTCACGCCTTGGTTGGTGAGATATCCCTGTCGACCAGGCACTAACCCAAAAAACCCATGCCATATCACTTTAAAAGATATATGTTCCACTTGTAATAAAAATCAACACATTCGCCCAAGTGGCTAGCGCATTATGTATAATTTTTTGGCGAAGGATAGGTCGGCGGTTCGAGTCTTGCAGAGTGCAAACACACTTTTTGACCCAGCCAACATTGGCCTTATCCGAGGTGCCACGTGGTGTCCTGTGATTGGTCCATGTGACACCCTATGATTGCCATCGTATAGTCTAGTCACCTGCATAGTCACCCTGCCAACTCGCCTGCACAGTCAGCTTGTTGTACGCCATGTCACTACTCTATCAACCTACACAATCAACCTACCTGCCACGTGTCATGCTCGAAGGATACCAAATTTCACCATGTCAATGCCACACATCCTTCCGCACTGCCACGTGTCTTGTTATCACTTACCCACATCACGTCTGTACCACCACATGTCACTTTTGTACAATGCACGTGTCGAATCTATACCATGCCAACTCAGTCCTGAAAACGCCAAAAATATATGACACGTGTCACTCTGTGGTGCTTCCAGGTCAGCATGATGAAATCATCATGACATCATGATGAGGTCATATTCCAAGTCATGATGACATATTGTTGATGTCAGTAGTACGGACTGTTGACTTTGACTTTCTTTCATGTTTGGGAAAAGGTTCAGATTGCCATAACTTCGCCATACAGAGTCCATTTTTGAGAAAAAACATACTACCGAAATCGACATGATGAGCCCTACATGATGGCACTAGTTTCGTCTGATTTCGATAACTTTGAAATTTTTGCCTTCCTGAATCCATTTTGGATCATTCCTCCCCACTAAGAACTTTTGGTCCTCCAAAAGGATATTAACTAGTCATCAAGTGCAAGATAGGATTCCCCACTTGTCCTTTGTCTTTAAACTCTATCATTTGCACCTATCGCATCATAATCAATTGCATAATAACCATGACAACTGAAAGCATATTGTTAGCCATTTGAACTCGTTCACATCTTACTGATTCCATTACCATCCATGTAGAAAACATTAGCAGCGATAATATCAGTAATATGACTGAAAATGAACTAATATGTTTGACGGTCTTGCACGACATTAACTTATATTGAACCAATGTATGATTGAACTCCCATCCTATAACCATCTTATGTTCATGCTTAAGATCAATTTATTTACTTAGCACAATTATAGGTGTATTACTTGCATAAGTTTCCTTCTTTAATTGTTCCATTCTTAGAAGAGATTGGTTTGCTTTAATATGATGAGCATTTACAACATATTCAATTCCCTTCTTAAACAAGTGATATTGATTATGTTCCTTGTATAAGATTGCTTTGTGATCATATAAATAAGGGTTGCCTAAGGCCATTCCACATGTTTCTAGTGGCACCACATCACATATTACTTCATCCACATACTTAGATGTAATTGCAAACTTTATGATATATTTATTTATTATGGGAAATTTGTGATCTTTGCTTATCCAATTTAGAGAATAGGGTTTGTGATGCATCTTAGTTTTTAATCCCAATTGCTTAACAACATCTTATGAAATTATGTTAGATTGAGATCCACGATCTATCAATGTATCGCTCTTATTATGTTTCATAATGACCCTTATCTGAAACAATTTACTTCTTGAATCAAAACCATCACCAATTTTACCTGTCAAACCAATTGTTGTAATCTTAGACTCATCACCTGAATATGACCCCAAGTCTGTTGATTGTGTTGTTGTTGCAACTTTTTGTCTCCCTTTCCTCTCTTTGAACCACTTTGGTCTCTTCTCTAGGTGCAATTTCCAGCAATGCTCATCATCGTGCCCTTCTCTCTTACAATGCTTGCAAGAGAGATTCTCTTCCTTCACTATCGCTGAATTTGCTTTCTTCCCATTCCCTTTGCCTTTTCCTTCTTTATTTGAAGATGATTTCCATGATATACTAACTCTCTTTTTTCCTATTTCAATATATGTTTCTTGAACAGAAACCTCATCAAGATTTTTAGGTCCAAACATAAATACATCATTACGAATATAAGCAGGCAAACCTCTTAAATACTTCATAAGAGTTTCGTGTGTAGTCAATGGAACATCTAACATCAAATCCATCTTACAAAATTCATCTGTATACTCCTACATTGATTGTCCTTTTCTTAACTTAAGACTTTTCCATTCAATTAAAGCATTTTCCTTATATCACAATGGATAGAACTGTTTTCTAAGTGTGGAAATAAAATCATGCCATGATGGAAAAATCTTACCAACTTACTGAGTTACATGTTGCATCTTACTTTGCCACCAGATGAGAGTTGTGCCTTCAAGATGAAGCGATGCCAATATGATTTTGGTTGCCTGATATTTGATTTGTTTCACATTACAATATACCTCCATCTGTCTAACCCAATTATCAAGTTTCTCATCATTAACTTCGTCATCATACACAGGCAAAACAAATTTTACATCAAGTTTAATTAATGGCATATCAGGATTATGTTTATGAGAATTTTTTCTTGAAGAAGTAGTATTCGAACTTGTACTTGAAGAAGAAGAAGATGATGAAGATGAAAGAGGTGAAGCAGGATATTTTGGAGGTTCCTCTCCTTCTTCACTTTTGGATTGCTTTGAATATTTCCCTTGAATCGGTCTCTTTCATTCCAAGTAATCATCATACAACACTTTTACCATCTCCAACATGGCAAAGAAAGTTCTTTGAAACTCTCTTTTGTTTTGAAAAAGTCCTTCTTCTGATGCCATCTTCTCACTTTGAGATGTCCTCTTTCTTGATCCAATCTCAAGATATCCTTCTACAAGATCTCATTCACCACGACTTAGGTTTTCCATGGTAATTATGCATACTCAAAACAACCAATTGTCAACCTACTCTGATACCACTTGATCTGAAATTATCTTTTAAAGACTTGGTTAAGTATTTTGCATGAGTTGATTTACCATTTAGAAATTGAAGAGGAGAAGAAGATTTAATGAAATAATGTTGCAGCCATCATAAAGAATGAAGAATAGAAAATGAAAACTAAGAACAACAAACCATAACGCCAAATATTGTTAACGGAGTTCGGAAAAGTTTCCTACGTCTCTAGGCCTTTGTCTCAGTGGGGGAGGCTTTCTTATTAATATTAAATGCTTCAAAAATACATCATAAGTACATCAAATAGATTCAATGTGTTATTCTTGAACTCGGGAATCCAACACAACTGATGACACTGAAAAAGGCTAAGCGTAGCTCCCAGAAATGGCCTCCAAAGTTCGTTTCCTCAATGGCTTCCCTGCATAAAAATGGCTTAATCTTCACAAATTCTTCAACATTATAGTGTTTTGAACCTCCTATGATTGTCAAGAACACCTGGTTTATATAAATATTTGGATGGGGATCCTTTCCCAACTTCCTCCCAAGATTTGGCCTTAAATCGGGCTCCAAATCCTCCAATCATGGGCAAAAATCCCCTTATAACAGGCCTGAAATTAAATAAAAATCCATTTTATATAGTAAAAAAACCACTCTTGGAAAATTATTGGGTCGTGCCCCTTTCCTCCATCACCCTAGTTATTTGTGCGCCCATGTGGCCAGGAGCCAGGGCCAAATGGCACCCAGCCCCCGATTCTCGGCCCTCGTCATGTGGAGCGGTGCACTGGAATGGTTCCCTAGTCCTCGGTTTTGCGCCTTGGTCGACAGGCTAGCCCTGTCGACTGGGAAATAACCCCAAAAACCCGCACCATATCACTTTAAAAGATATATGTGCCACTTGTAATAACAAGCAACACATTCGCACAAGTGATTAGTGCATTATGTATAGTTCGTTGGCGGAGAATAGGTCGGTGGTTCGAGTCTCATGAAGTGAAAACAAAATTTTTGACCCTGTCAACATTCGCCTTATCCGGGGTTCCATGTGACGCCCTATGATTGGGCCACGTGTCACCTTGTGATTCCACCGTACAGTCCAGTCACCTGCACAATCACCCTGCCAACTCTCCTGCACAGTCATCTTGTCATATGCCAAGTCACTACTATGTCATCCTACACAGTCATCCTACCTGTCATGTGTCATGCTCGAAGGTGCCACCTATCTCCATGTCACTACCATGCGTCATTTCGTATTGCCACATTTCTTGTTGTCACTGACCCATGTCACATCCTTACCACCATGTGTCACTTCTGTACAGTGCCACGTGTCGAATCCGTACCGTTCCAAATCAACCCTGAAAATGTCAAAAATGTCTGACACGTGCCACGCTATGGTGTTGCCACGTCAGCATGATGACGTCATCTACCATGTCATGATGACATATTGTTGACGTCAGCAGTACAGACTGTTGACTTTGACATTTTTTGCATGTTTGGGAAAAAGTTCAAATTGCCATAACTTTGCCATACGGTGCCATTTTTGAAAAAAAAATACTGTCAGAATCGACACGACGAGCCCTATGGGATAGCGATGGTTTCGTCTGATTCCGAGAAATTTTAAATTTTGGCCTTCCTGGATCCATATTGGATCATTGAGGCTTGTCATGAGACTACATCTTTGTGATATTGAGGAGCATGATTGAGGCATATGACTAGAGGAATTTCATGGTATATGGTACATGTTGGGTGAGATACATTGTTGGTACACTTCTTGGTTTATTGGCACAAGGTGTATGGTTGTTGTGTTAGTGGTCTACCATCGATATTGATACATTAATGAGATATACACTTGGCATATGGTAGTACATGCATAGGAGACATCTCTTAGTGGTGATGGTACTTGATTGAGATACACTTTTGGTATTACTTGTTTAGAATATCTTATGGTACATGGCGTATGGTATGATATGGTATATGGTTGAGACACTTGTTATGGTGCATGATTGATACATGGTATATGGTATGGTGTTGATGTACATGGTTGATATGCATGGTTGGAACATCGTATGATACATGATATGTTATATGGTTGATGTGCATGGTTGGCACATGTTATGGTACATGGTATGATACAGGTGTTGATGTACATTGTTGAGGTGGATGGTTGATGCACGATTTTGTACAGGTGTTGGTGCATAGTGGATGCATGGTTTTGTACAGTTGTTGGTGCATGGTTGATGCATGGTATTGTACAAGATAATGGTTTGGTACATGCTTTGGTACTTGGTTGAGACACATATCTTGTGATGGTAATTGTACATGCTTGGTAGAGGCATGTGTTGGTGATGTTGGACATCTAGTTGAGAGATGTCCTTGGTATATGATCCATGTGAGAGGATCTGGTTGAGTATCAGTGACAGTGATAGGTTGGTTAGTGGCAGGTTGGACAGATCAACAATGACAGCTTGGATATAGTCACAAGTTGGATAGAGTGATAGGTTACAAGTCGATGTGACAGAGGCAGCAACAATGACAGTGACAGTGGAAGAGTCTGTGACAATTGGTCTACACTTATATTTCAGGGCGGAAAGACGAGGCAAGGAAAGGGGGTTGTAGCCTCTTTTTGGTTGGAGCCGGAGAATCAGAGTTAGAGCTTCCTTCAGGTTGGAGCCTGAGAACTAGGCGGTTGTAGCCACCTTATGTTTGGAGTCGGAGAACCTAGGGGGTTGTAGCCTCCTTTTGGTTGGATCCAGAGAATCAGGGAGTTGTAGCTTCCTCAGGTTGGAGGCTGAGAATAGGGGGTTGGAGCCTCCTTCCAGTTTTAGCTAGAGAATTGGGAAGTTAGTGCTTCCTATGAATTAATTCTTGATATATATAAGAAAGCATTATGTGGTTTTCTCCCATTTGGATTTCTACGTAAATATTGGTGTACTGTGTTCTTGATGTGATGTTGATGTGTGTTCTTGATGTGATGTTGATGTGATCCTGCTTATGTTTACATGCGTATGATATATTTATTGGATGCATTCATAGATGATACATTGATGATATATTGCTAAACACTATTGGTAAAGATAAAAAATATATAATGTGGTTAAAAGTGAAATAATTGCTCATTATTGATTCACCCCCTCTCAATAATCCAACAGTAAAGTGAAACTTTCTCTTTCCTCAAATAAAATGTTTATATTGTCCTTCTCATACTCTTTGCTTATTCCTCTTCCCATTGGGCAACAATTTCACTTTCTTTGTGCTTTGTAGTCAAGGCTCTCAAACACATTATGCATGATTGTTATCATACACGAGGGGTGTTTGAAAGTCCTCTTAGACATCCATGCTCATATTTTTGATATTACGATTCTTTGATATAAGTATAGATAATTGCCTCTAGTTGAACTCAATCAAATAAATAGCATGCCCTATTCATACATGATCATACTGTATGTAGTATATTGTTGTGATAAAGATGTTTGAAATATAAAATCCATTTTGAGATATCATGTCATGATTAATTTTTGAGATATTGTGTCATGATTACTTTTATGGAAAAATTTGTTAAAAATGTACATTCTTGGATTCCATTGTCTTTTTAGCCTAAAACTTTTTGAGATATTGTGTCATGATTACTTTTATGGAAAAAAATTGTTAAAAATGTACATTCTTGGATTCCATTGTCTTTTTCGCCTAAAACGATTCCATTGTCTTTTTCGCCGTTGTGTGCTCTAATCGAAATTAGAGCTGGTGGTGTTAGCGAAGGGAATGTGACAACGGGAAAAGTTTTTAAGCTGGCTTGAGACCCACAAAAATCACTCGAGAAATTAATTACAGCTTTGTGAAATTGCGTTTTTAGATAGTGATAGATTTGAGTTGCATGTGAGGGTTTTAATGAGGACAAATAAAGAACTTCCTTGTCATAGAGATAGGTTTGAATTGCATGTGAGGTGTTGAGGAATAAAGTAATAAGGACAAATAAAGAATACCCTCAATATCCATACATTCAATCGATAGGAAAAGTTAAGCACATGTATATCTCCAAGGCATAGTTGGAGAGTGTGACGTGGAGTGGAGGATTATAGCGAAAGGTATTTTATATATTATGCAATAAATTATAATGCAACGGAGTTTGGAAGGATCAACGAGTTAAAAAAATTATAATGAAAGTTATTATATTAATATAAGTTTATTTTATTTCTAGATTTATAAGTGTTGAAAAAGGATCAAATGAGTTTTTTAATTTTAAAATTTTAAAAAGGTTTGTATTTTAGGAAATTAGATTTTTATGAGTTTTTTAATTTTTAAATTTTAAAAAGATTTGTATTTTAAGAAATTAGATTTTTTCGATATTGGATAGATTCAAAATTAAAATGGATTTATGCTAATTTGTTTTATTGTAATAATATTTTTTTAATAAAAATCTTAATTTATCTAATTCACTTTCAAAAAACTATTATATTTTATTTTTTTAAGTTATTTTATTCAATAATACATACTTATTTATTATCATCTTAAATCCATCTTAAAAAGTATCAAAGAAAAAATAAAATATAAATCTCTATATGCTTAAAAAATCACAAGAATATTTAGAAAATATCAAAGAAAAAATGAAAATAAATCTCTATATGCTTAAAAAATACAAGAAAACATGAATTTACTTTGATGTGAGTATTTTAATAAAAACTCAACTTTAATCAAATAAGTTAATAGAAAATAATTAACAAAAATATCAAAAATATTTCTTTGATAAATAATTTTTTTTAATATTCGTATTTTTATTTATTTAATTTTAAATAATAAAATGAAATTTATTTAATAATAAGTTTATATTTATCCAATCTTGTATAGATATATATAAGTAATTTTTTTTAATATTCGTATTTTTATTTATTTAATTTTAAGTAATAAAATGAAATTTATTTAATAATAAGTTTATATTTATCCAATCTTGTATAGATATATATAAGTTTGTATCTTATTTTTTAATAAATATATATATTATTTACTAATTTATATTATATTTACGATATACGTTATAAACAAAACAAATGTGACACAGAATATCATTTCACTTTACTAAAGTGTAAAAAATTAAAGAAAGATAAAAAAATAAAAAATAAAAGTGTAACATGAAGATAAAAAAAAAAAATAGTGTAACACCAACTAGAGAGGCTCCTCTCTCCATGTGTCTTCTGTAAGTAAATCATAAAACTCCCACGGGTGGGTAGCTAAGGCCCGAACCTTCATGCTACCTACATTGTGCACATATAGACTTCACTAATGTCATTAAAAATTAGCCATCATTTATTTAACTTACATTTGTTTTTTTGTTTTTAATTAAGTGAATTTGCATTTTCATGGATCGCATTTTATGATCATAACTATAACTCAAGTTGTAGTTTAAACTTTCTATCTTTTGGTTATTTTCTAGGGATATTATTTGTTTAATTTTGGTTGAAATTTGATGAGAAATTGTTGGCTATGTAGATTTGAATAGTTAAGTTTGTATGATTCAAGTGTTATAGGGTTTCTCAGGAGATTGAATCCATTTATGTTTTCAGAAATACATTTTAAACAACACAAAATTACAATTTCGACTAGATTTATATGACCAAATTCTTATGAAAAATGTCAAAATGTAGGATGTTTAGACAATACATCTTTATCTTTATTTTTTTAATGAAAAGTTTACAACTTTATCTTTGTATTTTTATTAAAAAGTTTTTTAGTGTATTGATAGTGATGTTTCAAACGCATTTCTTTTTATAAAGCTATAGGTTCAAATCTAAAGAAGTAGGGTATACACATCTATATAGATTTAAGTAGTCAAATTGTTGTGTGGAAGGGGTCTTTTATCTCACAAACAAAGTGTTACTTACTAGTGTGTAAATAGCCAATTAGTCATGTGTGGGATGCATTATGTGACTTATACATGAATTTGTGACTTTTCCAAGTACTGCCACTTAAATGTCACTAGTGACTGAATTTTGGGTGATAACAAAGCTACTTAGGAATGATAATTAATGCAATATTAGGTATCCACAGAGGATAATTTATGTAATATAGTCATACTCATTTAATAAGGTCCACTAGGTAGTTGGTGGGTAATAATTTATAGAAAGTAATAATGAGGGGTAGTTGGCATATGCCTCTAGGAATACAAGTGAGTGAGTATATATACACATGCATATCATTGTATGAGCATGTTGGGTTGTGTATTCTAACAGGCATAGCTTGTGTAGTGATTCCTTCCATAAGGAGTAATTGATGGTGTCGCCCTACCTTAAAGGTATTCTATATGATCTTGGGGTTTATTATTGTATTGATTTCTATGTTATTCTGAAATATATCTTTCATTGAATAAGGATCATAGCAAGTGGTTTCAGAACATTTTCTTGGGCCAAGACAAAGAATTTGGATTTTTTTTTATAGATTTTAAGGAGGAAAAATAGGGTCATAACACTCAAGTCAATTTATGAAGCTTGTTGTGCATAGTCTAAAGAAACTAATTGTAGATCTATATTCTTCTTAAAAATTTATGCAATTTCAAAAAAACATTTTCTTAAATTTGAGTCAAGAAAGTAAAGATATCACTGATTTAAAACCATTGTTTTCGAGATTTTTTATGTTACAGATGGTACAAAAATATATGTCCTATGGATTTGGGTCAGAGCCACAACAGAGAAGTGCCCTTAAAAGACTCTTCTCAACCTTTAAATAGACAATCAATTGGAAATAACTACCTGCAATAAGTAACTTTTAGAAGAAATGAAGAGAAACATATACATGGAACCCTGCGTTTGTAGTAGATCTTGTTTGAGGTCTTGCGCTCCTAAAATATTTGACAACAATCTTCTGAAAGTCCTGCAATCAAAGAAGTATGCAACTACTAGAAAGTAGTTATCCGCTAACTAACTAAATATAATCGATTCAAATTGTATGTTAGATTCAAAATAAGATACACATAACATCATTGAAATCATGAATTAACACAAAGAATCAGACGAGAATGAGAGTTCTTTTATTGATAACACAAAAAGGGGTTGGTTACAACCTATAATCGTTGTGACATGATACTAGAACCAGGATCCAAGTTCCTCCACCCAAGGCCTAAGATGATGAGGTCTACCTCCAAAGTTTTGTGTCCTGAAGGGTCCAAGGAAGTAATAGGCTTCTTCTTGATGAGATAGAGAGAAACACAAATCTTGAAAACAAGGGTTTTCAGGGGGGGGACAATCTCAGAAATCTAGGGAAACAGGGACTTGCAGGGCTATAGGGAAACTGCCAACATAAGGCTGCATCTCTTTCATGATGATTTTCATCCCTCTCAAGGCTCTCTTTTATACTCCCTTTTGTTAGGTGGAGTAGTTATGGACACGCTATATGAGGTTGGGAACCTAGAGAACCCGTCAACTCCACCTAAAATATTGGAAAATATATATTTTTAGCGAATTAAACATGTACGTGGGTTGTTAACTAGCAAGTTGTGTATGTATGTGGGTTGCTAACTAGAGAGTCCTGTACATCTTGAAAAATGGTATTTTTTATATGTTTTTTGGGAGGAAAATGGGGGTTTATCTCATGCGAATAGGGAAAGGGTTGTAACTTAGGCCAATGAGTCTTCATGAGCATATATAGTGGAAAATGACGCTATAACAACATGCACAACTTTATTTTGGATATTTTAGAGAAAATAGTTTTTGGCATGTTTCCCAGATTGAAGTCAAACTAAATCCAAGTGAAAGAGTGCTTCAACATCTACAATTTGACTCATTATATGATCATATTTTGAGTCGTATTAAGGAATTTATGGTCATTATAAATTGTAGTCTCAAAACCCTAGCCACACAAAGGAGAACCATTGAAAAGTAAGCTATTTATTCAAAATTGTGGCTTTATTTTCAAGTTTCTCTAATGAAGATATATTTTACAGAAAAATGTGATGGTCCTAGTACTGAAAAATACATAAAAGGTATTAAGTCAAAATATCCAAACACTTGGAAACACCATCTATATATTTATCTCAAGGATGAAGCTACCATATGGAGGGAGTCACTTGATGACCCTATCGCAAAAATGAGACTCCCAGATGAAGAATATGAAAAAAAAAATAGACAGGTGTCTTATCCACGAAGAAGGTTAAGGAGGGAACCCAATGTTTATGTTCATTTGAAAATTGCCTACTTTTAATTTGAAAATTTCCTATCGTAGGTTCATGGATGCTTCATCAAGAGAAGGTCATTATTTCTACAAAATATGGAAACAAGCACAATTCCATTGATGTTGGCTTGACTAAAAGATTATAGGTCCCCACAAAGCATGTCAAAGCACACATGTTGAGGGTGAGAATATATATTTTTTAAACATTTGAAGATTACTTTGGATAAATATGTTGTTCATTCAAATTTTCATGTTATAGATATGGATGATATAGATATTATTATTGGATATTCGTGGATGGGCTCATTGCGAACAATTAATATAAATGTGGAAAAAAAAATTATGAAGCTATGGTACAAGAAAAAGAAAATATAATTGCAAGATATTTCTCTTATTAGTCCCTACAGTTGGCATAGAGGGACTATAGTGATTGATAATTCATTGACCTCGTATTAGATTGTCCATTGACCACAAATATTTCCATATTATCTATTGTTGGAACCAGGGAACTGAAAACATTGATTTTTATATAATAAAAAGTACCATATTTGTCATGATCTGATTGGAAAATGAATTGGAGGTCTTATCGTTGGCTTCGCTATTCCCAATGTTATATATGTTGGCAT
This sequence comes from Picea mariana, assembly GCA_032191745.1. NCBI lineage: Eukaryota > Viridiplantae > Streptophyta > Pinopsida > Pinales > Pinaceae > Picea > Picea mariana. Next base: position 22,166 of record JASDQU010739438.1, on the reverse strand, counting down.
ATCCAAAGTATTTGATCGTATATGGTATTTTTGAATCATATATTTTCGTATGCATTGGTCGAAGGTGGATTAATGCTAGCATTAGTTCGAATGTTTGCTTTAGAATTTTCTACTAGGTAGAATACATTCTCTAGCATATTACTATGTGTGATTTTTTCTCTATTATTGCATGCTTCGAGAGAACAAGCCTACCATGCTACATTTTTTTTTAAATGTTTGCACGGGGCTACGCCCTTCAATGGTTCTGACAGTCTTAAGTGTTTACCTAACATGTCTGGAGGTCTTAAATGTTTATTGTACATATGTGTTGCAATACAGTTTCGTTCCATTTTTTTGATGGTGTTGTTTGCAGTGAAATTGTGTTGAATTGTTCTCCACCGGCGTCACCGGTTCAGTGGTTGATGCTTGTTCATTGGTTCGTTCCATGATTCTTGTTCTTGTTTGATTCAACTTTGCAAAGTTGAGGTCCTATAGTTGCAGTTGGACCTCTTCGTGGTTGTTCACTGGTTTGTTGTTCTTAAACTTTGCAAGTTGTTGGATCTGTTGTTGCGGTTTGCAGTTTTTGGGGTTGAGCTCTTGTCATCCCTCGTTGACGGGTAAGTTTTTGTCCCATCGTTTCGTTGCTATTTTTCAATGGTGGGATTCCCTGCCTCGAAATTCTATTGCAGAACATCTTTCTTTGTGCTCTTAATTTCTATTCCTGGAAACCATGTGTCTTCATATGCCGGCTTCCATGTCCATAGCTATTTCAAAAATTGCAATGCAGAGGGGTTTTCGAAAAGTAGTTTGGAGCTATCACAAGAGGGAACCATCCGCCAAGGTGTAGACACAGGGAATGCTTTTATTCTATGGGTCGGAAAACTGCATCTAGTTTTTTCCTTTGTCCTGTCCTTTCTATTTTGAAATAATTTTCTGGCTCTGAGAAGCTTGTAGGATGCACGCCATGAATAGGTGCAGATCAGTCTTTCTACTGAGTAAATTTATGGTGTTATTTATTTGCGTTGTTTCTTCTATCTGGTTCACTTTCCAATTTGGGTTTGTTTTCTTTTCATCTGCTATGGGGATTAGGGGGGATTGAATTTGACAAGAAGAAGGTTGAAAGATACATACGGCGATTGGTACCCAGTTCAATGCTTGTAGTTTTCCTATTTTTCTTTCCTTTTTTTTTTCCTACTTTTATTTTTTTTCCCCTTTTCTTTGTTTTCATGCAAACTGAAAGTATCTAACAAATAGCTTCAAAATCACAGTTCAAAATATGAAAGAAGTAATACATGTTGAGTCGTATGAAATAGATACACACTCCATTATACATGACAACATTGATGAGGTTTTGCATAGCAATGGCCTTTTTAGATTGGATGCATTCACGTATACTGTAGGGGATTGCCTTTTCGATGCATTTTAGGTTCTAATGCATTTCGGGTATTCCTCGACCGACCTACGCAATGGATTGATAGATTATTTCTTGGGTTGTTTAAAAAATGGTGACGCTAAGGCATTGGAGTCATCTGAATACAAACTGGAATTTGATTTTCTTCAGCAGTTGCATGGAATACATGATGTCGCTACGTATTTTTCAAAGATGCGGTTGTCTGCATCTCCAATTCGGCCTGCACATGAGAGGGGAATTTGGGGAGATACATTTTGTATATGGTGGTTGTCTAACTGGCTCAATATATCAAATGGAATATGGTCATTGACAAGAAAAACAAGATATCTACTATTCAAAAAAACTGCATCTGACAATCCATATTGCATCGTGTTCCATGATCCCAATGTTGTCAGTGGTCATTATGAACCACTACTGTACAGAAAAATGTCCATATGCAATGTTGAAGGAGCTCATATTTACTTGTCCCTCATTTGAAAATACCTTGAATCACAGTGGAAACGGATTATGCATCGCATAGACTGCCATGGCTTACAGCTAGCAACAATTGCTGTGTCTAGTTGTGGAGATAGTTTTTTCAATGCATTTTGTTGTTTGGTAGAAGAGGAGTTTGATGTGTAGTCATTGCAGATTTACACTGTAAAGTCCTTTTGCAATGAAATTATAGGCGACAGCCAACAAGATTTTAGGTTCTTGCATCAACACCTTTCGCCATATCTCCTAGAAAATATGTCGGAAATTGGAAGTTGACAAGAATACCTTGTAAACATGGCGCTGCCATATGAAAAAGGGAATGTGGAGGGTTGCAGATTCTGTTTGAAATGGTTGTCTATCATATTCACAGTAAATATCCATGTCTGGTCGGCCTTGCCAGATGGCATTGTCCATTCCTGATCTATTGATTCAAATTACGATTGAGCAATTGAAATCCTCTCATTGAAAACAAATACAACACATATCCATTATCAACCTTTGTTTGGACATATCAGTGGTTCAAGGTTCAATGTCCATGCCACCCAAACCGCATCGAATCTGCATACGCATGGCGTGATTTTTAGTGAGAATGAAACTCCTCCCAGTTGCGATATGGCCATACAGGGCTTGAACAAAAAATGCATGCGTGAAATTCATCACAGTTGTGATGAGGCCATACAGGGCTTAAACAAAAAACGTAGAGTAAGTTATCACAACTTGAAAAAATTTATGTGTAAAATTCGTCCCAGTTGTGATGAGGCTATATAGGCCTTAAACAAAAAACGTAGACTAAGTTATCACAACCTGAATCAGAGTGAAATTCATCCCAGTTTCCATCAGGTCATCGTGCCCTTGGACAAGAAACGTAGAGTAGGTTACCACAACTTGAAAAAGGTCATGCACGAGAGAAAAAAATACATTACCACACTTCCTTTTAGAGAGAAACGCACATATCACAATCTAAAGAAATTTGTTCGTGCACAACACAAAAGAAATAGGTACGGTCGCATATCCCAGAATGGTCATGAAACTGTCACATTTCATGGGCTAGAAGCAACACCATGCACTACTACCAATGAAAACCAGCAAACACTTTCTACTCATAGTTCCATGCGAAAGAAAAATGCAAGACAGACCTACATGAAACAAATTAAAGACACTCCTTCCATTGCATGTGCAATTTGTGAACAATTGAATTTTTCAAAAAATAGTAAGTCTGTCATGCCTGATTTGCAAGAATAATACCTCCGCTTGACAACGCACGATAAACCATTTTCCAGTGGAAAAATTTGTCTTCCATGCAAATGGTCGCTTGAAAATGGAAAATTGCCACAATTTGCAACCCCTGACCAAATAAGATGTAATACACCACTACTAGATGTAAGTGCACTTACGAAACTTGAGGAGAGACTTGTGTCTCTGTGAATTTCATTTGCACAAATAAGGCCTCGGGGCTATAAACAACCTTAAATGAGCTTAACAGGATCAATTATTAATGTGCATGTTCAGCTAGATGTTGTGCAAAAATCCTTGCCACAATTCATTAATGATACAATGACAATTGTTGTGGATCTGAAAAGATGCTTACGATACAAAAATGCCTATCATACAGGAAAAGTGTGTGTGCATGTTGTTATGAAAGCATTAAAGGAATTATGTTCCAGGGGCCTGTACAAAGAACGAAACATTTGTATAAATGACAACTGGAACAATGTTCTTGCAGAAGAGGATGCCAACTCTGTACAGACTCTCGAAAATGCTAGTGAATTTGATACAAGTGATGAATCGAAGAATGAAACACCTGTTGAGACATTGGTGCATGGATTCAATGATTCACAATGCATTCGTGACTTGCAAGACAAGACTGTTGAAATTGCACCTGCTGAGGGGCAACGTCCACTTGGAATATTCAAGGACAAATTCGCTGAGGAAATGAACTTTCCAACACTCTTCTATGGAGATCAACATGCCACTGACATTACAGAACGATTCAGTTATCATAAAATAGTCCGATGGGAGCTGCTACATTCAAGCGGTGACTTCTCCTATCACATAACAAATTTGTTTTTGAAAACAATGCGCATAATAATAGAGCAAGTTCTCTCCTGCATGTGGGTCCGAATAAGAAAAGGCCAGTTACAAGAAAGAAATTTGTTGGCCAAGGATGTCAAGTACAAAGTAAACCTAGAAAAAACTCTGAAATCTAATATTCGATACATAGATTTCAAAAACATTCACACCTCTCCTGACTATTTGCAACAAAACAAAAAATCTATTTTTGTAATGATCTGATAATTGGGCCCGCCAACATTTTTCATCACATTTACAAGTGCAGAGCATTGCTGGGATCCATTGGTAGTTGTCGTATTTGACCTGCATAGGAACAGGAAACGTAAAAAAAAACTGATACACTGGAAAATAATGGCATTAACTACCTCATAAGAAAAGACCCAGTGGCATGTACTCGCTACTATAGACATAGAATAAATGCTTTGAGACAATTGATATGCCATGATGAAACGTTTTTCAAAAAAATATCGAACTAATTTTTTTTTACTGAATTCCATAATAGGGGAAATGAACATGACCATGCATTGTTGTGGATAGAGGGTGCACCAGTCTATGGAGCTGACAATAATTCAGAGATCGAACAATTTGTGGAGAAATACATAACATGCAACACACATCATTTGGATCCAGAACTTGCCAAAGTTCATAGACACTACCATACAAGAAGTGGTAGAAAATGAAAAAACTCGCATTGCATATACAACTTTCCCGTGCCGCCAATGAGAGCTACAAGAATCATAAAGCCACTTAGTTTAGAGGAAAATGTTGTTGTTGAGAAATCTAAATCCTTTTTTGCATTTCTAGAACAAGGAGAATTTGATGAGATGATGAGCTTCGATGCCTTCTTGACATAGCTAAATCTATCATAAGATGAGTACATCCAAGCCATACAATGTACACTTAAACAACCAACATTTTTCCTTAAACGAAAACTTTCCCATATTTGAAACAACAGTTTCTCCAAGGACATGCCAGTTATGTGGAAAGAAAATACAGATGCACAGTACGTGCTCAATGCATATGCTGCAACATCGTACTGTACCTCGTATATGACAAAGGTTGACAAATCTATGACAAGTGCATTCAGAAGAATACACAAATAACATGAAAGAAGTCATATTGACGCCATACAAATGATACACACACTTGGAAATACATTGCTTAATCTTCAACAAATGTCTGCTAAGAAAGCAGTTCACATTGCACTTTCCCCGCCCCTCACTTGTAGTTCAAGAAAATGTGTCTTCATAAACACATCTCCACTTGATAAACACACATTTGTGCTTAAACCACCGGTTTTGCTAGAACAAGAGCTTGACAATTCAGAAGACGTGCTATGTCGCTCTATTGTTGATTATTACCTCTAGTGTCCATCTCTTATTAGGCATATTTACTTAGCAAAATTTGTATCGCATTACAAAAAAAATGGTGCACCCATATCAAAAAGAAAAAAAACCTCCGCGATACGATTTTTCAAATACAATAAACATTCTATCTATGAAAACTATTGTAGAGAAAAATTGTTGTTGTACGTTCTGTTTGATGAAAATGAAGAGACATTAAAACATAACTTCTCTACATGGGAGGCTGTGTATGTTGCCTCTGAGACTATAGTGCACATCAATGAAGCTAGATTTACTTACAATGTTAATCCAACATGGGGTGATCTAGAAATTGCAGTTAATGAGCTAGAAAGCCCTGACAATCCTAATGAGACATTCACAAACTGAAAAACAACCAAAACTCCTTGCGAGTCCTATGACTTACAAGCGGATTTGCCTCGTCCTCCAGTAGGTGGAAGTAAAAAACGTATCAATCTTGGTTTTCAAGTCACAAAACATCCTTTCCTAATTGAAAATAATGAATACCACAGAATAAGACATTTGTTGAATCGAGAACATCAAACAATTCTAAAGGACATTGCTCTTAAAAAACGCTTGAACATGGACACTCCTCTGCACTTGTTCCTTACAGGTGGAGCAGGAACAGGCAATACATTCACAGTGAAAGCACTGTTCCAAATTCTTATATGAATCTATGATTCAAACAATTCCTCTGATCCTGTGAAACCAAAGAGCCTAATAGTTGCATACACAGGAAAAGATGCATATAATGCAGGTGGAACAACAGTCCACTCTGAATTTTTAATGCCTTTTAACAATTCACAGTTTCTTCCACTTAGCAAGGAAATGTTGGATACATTGTCTAAGAGTTATGAGGAACTCCAACTTGTCTTTATAGATGAAGCATATTTGATTGGAAGTCGGTTCTTGTATTCCATTGACAACCGACTAAGAAGCATAAAACATGTGCACACGAAATACTTTGGAAACATTGACATGATTTTATGTGGGGATCTTTACCAGGCACAACCCATCCAAGATTATTTGATATTTGAACAACCTACGGTTAACATGGAAACAATAATGCATGACTTCTAGAGAGACAATATTAAATTCTTTGAATTGCATACTACAATGTGCCAGATAGATGAAACATTCATTGCAATTCTGAATAGAATGTGGACAAAAAACCAAACATATGATGACTTAACATATATCAATTCGAGATGCTTGCGGCCTGCATCAATAGAACCAACATTCCCTTACATGTTCTACACAAATAAGGATGTTTCAATGCATAACAACCACATACTATCGCTCATGCCTAGCGATGATATCATCATCAATTCAATTGATCTGGAAGAAGACAACCATGGAAATGTGCCACGTCATGAACATACATCCACTTTACCTTTGCAACTTGTCCTCAAATTAGAAATGTTGGTTGAAATATATGCCTGTAACTATGATTCATAGGATGCCTTGGTCAATGGTGCATATATATTACTCAAAGGCTATATGAAAACAAAAAAACTTTATGTCCTTTGGATTAAGTTCAATGAACCGCATATAGGCAAGCAACAAGCAATCAAGTTGGCTTATCTATATAATTCAAACACTGGAAGCGATTGGACACCTATTTTGCGAATATCAAAGCCAATATCGACATCAACAAAGACAAGTCGACTGAAGATTCAAAAGTAGTTTCTGATTAAAGTTGCATGTGCACGTACAGTCCACAGATCGCAGGGACTAACACTTGATAATGTTGCCTTTCAGCCTGTTGGAATTCAGATACATGGACTTGTATACACAACACTATCCCATGTCAGAAGCATAGACTCCTTGTATTTACTAAGTCCTCTTACAAAAGATAACTTCAAATTCAAACAGAAAGTTGATATTGAAATAGAACAACTCAGGACCACCGCAAAATGTCAATTGCACTATGATTACCAATTCATACAAACAAATTCATCTGTATCAATTCTCTCGCTTAACACACGCAGCTTAAATGCACACATGGATGATATACTCAATTACTATGATACAATGCAATGTGATATTTTGTGCNAACAAACAATTCCCAAATCACAATTGCATATCAAGTTACATTACACATGGGGTGATGATATTGGTGAAAAAACATGTACCAATTTTGTACCATATACATATCGAAGAAAAGAATGTTGAGGTGGTGCTTGCAATTTTTTTTTTCCATGAAACAGAAGTTGCAATATTGAATCTGTATGTTGCTCTCCATGCAACATTCTCCAACATAGTAGATGTTATTTCCAATGCATTGGGCCATTTCCATATGAAAAGACCCATTGTGCTTGTAGTATACTTCAATATTGACATGCTACAAAATAATTGCAGAACAAAAGAATTGGAAAACTACATGTGCGAATACAGTCTCCACTTTCTTTTGAACAACACAAGCCATCTGCAAAATGCACTTATTGACCATGTGTGGTCGAATGTGCCCATTCCTCAATACAATATGTTTATCTTAGACACATATTGGTCTGATCATGATACAATTGGTATTACACTTGAATTATGAGATATACATCAAACATATTGCAAAGTCATATTTCTATGTTTCAAAGCATATTTGTATAGCTTGTTGCAAAAAATAAAATAAAAAATTATCCAACTTCTTAGTTTTCCTTGATTTGTACACATACTGGTCTAGTCACCATACAATTGGTGTTGTACTTGAATTTTAAAATATACATTATTCAAACAAACAAAAAAGGTACATCCTTTTAAAAACTATCTGTTACTCTATTCATCTTATTCTATTTTTTTTAGTATATGTACATAGTACTTTCCTTTTTCTTTACGTGTTAACTTATGTTCATATCCATTTTGTTTTGTACTTTTGTTCATAGAAACAAACAAGAAAACTAGACACCGCAAAGAACTCCTAACCAGAGATGTAGAGGAATCCATGCAAAGGTGCGTTTTTTTTGCCCGTGTTCCATATTAAATAGTTTTTCGTTTACTCTGTTTGTATTTGTTGAACTTGTTTGCAGCTGTGTTTTTTTTTTTTTTTTGTCCCTCCTTCGACACTCCATATCTTCCTCTACATTCATTTGTCTTCGTGTGTGTAATACATATTCAATCTTGAGCTCGCCAATCTTGGAGTCCATCTGTCAATTTGTATATCGCAGAACTCTGAATGTTGTTTGGAGGACACAGAACAATAGAAGTGCAATGTTGAGCCAGCCAGCCCGCAAGTCCTCTTGTCAATTTGTATATCGTACAACTTTGGCTTCTATTTGGAACAAACGGAACATTAGAGACCCAATTTAGATCACACCAGCCCGCAAGTCCGCAATCCAAAAAAGTGGCTAAGTATGGAATAAGGGATCTGTACATGCTCTATAACATGTCATGTCCATACTTTATAAAAATACATATTTAGTATGTATTGCTCATTTCTCGGAGCCCAACATCCCTGGAGTTCCTTTGTCAATTTGTATATCGCAGAACTCAATAGATGTACAATGTTGAGCCATCCATCCCGCAAGTCCACTTGTCAAATTGTACATCGCGCAACTCTGGGTGCTATTTGCAGAACACGAAATATTAGAGGCCCAATTTAGAGCCCGCAAGTCCGCGATCCAATAGAAGTGCAATGTTGAGCAAGCCAACCCGTAAGTCCACTTGTCAATTTATATATCGCGTAACTCTGGGTGTTATTTGTAGGACATGGAACATTTGAGGCCCAATTTACAGCCCGCAAGTCTGCGATCCAAAAAAGTGGCTAAGTATGGAATAAGGGATCTGTACATATTTAGCATGTATTGATCGTTTCTGGGAGCCCACTGGCCCTGGATTTTGTCTGTCAATTTGTATATTGCGAAAATCATTAGAAGTACAATGTTGAGCCAGCCAACCCACAAGTTCGCTTGTCAATTTGTATATCGCGGAATTGTGGGTGCTATTTGTAAGGCACGGAACAATAGAGGCTCGTTTTTTAGCCCATCAGCCTGATAACCCGCGATCCAAAAAGTGTACATGCTCTATAAAATCTCAGCCACCCCGCAAGTCCGCTTGTCAATTTGTATATTGCGGAACTCTGGGTGCTATTTGTAGGACACGGAACAATAGAGGCCTATTTTTTTAGCCCACCAACTCGAGAATCTGCGATCCACAAAGTGGCCAAGTATGGAATGTGATATCTGTACATGCTCTATAAAACCTCATGTCCATACTTTAGAAAGGTACATATTTAGTTTTGCCTAGTTTGTACACATATTGGTCTAGTCACCACACAGTTGGTGTTGCACATGAATTATGAAATATGCACTACGAGTCCAACCAAGCCCTTTCATTTCCTTAGCCAATTTTATGCCCGTTGGTTCCCTGCTACGCGTTATCGAACTCTCGTTCCCTGTGTTTTGAGTGTATATCGTGCATCCAAAACTTGGTAATCCATGTCTATGCTCACGAGTTCCCAGACGACGGAGTGGTAGATTTCATGTCTATCTATATCTCTACATCACGAGTCCAACCGAACGTCGTTCGCTTTCATAGTTCGCGAATTTTATGGCCACAGGGTCCTTTGTGGGCGCCATCCATCTCTCATGCCACATGTGTGCGGTATACATCTTGTGCCCGAAACTTTGATGCTCTACAATTGGACCCGAACTCGAAGCTTGCAACTCATTTGCTAATTTTCTTTAATTAAATTGTACAATATCAATATTTATTATTAATAATTTAGTACTTTAAAATAATGTTTTTAGATAATGTTAGCTATATAACATATATGTTGTATGTTATACATGTAGACAATCGTAATCTTGAACCCACCAGTCTTGGAGTCCGTCTGTCAATTT
>JASDQU010739437.1:354018-371554 GCA_032191745.1 Picea mariana | reverse complement strand
CCTTCTCCTGCAAATACCCTTTAAAGCTTAACAATTTTAAACATATGTGAGTACATACCTCAGATAGCATTTGCAAGTAGTGGCACCATCTAGTAGCAGCGGTAATAATTACCAACTCTTAAGAACTTCAAGGGTGGCTGCAACTGGTACTACAACTGATACTTCAACTGCTACTGCAATTGAAACTGCAACTGCAACTGCAATTTAGGTTTTATGAGGAAACCCTAATTTTTTAAACTTCAAATTTTTAAATTCTGATCCAAGGGATAGATGCGCTAAGCTGAGGCGAGTAAATTGGTGCAGTCAGATTTCTGAAAGTCCAAATTTTACCCCCTCAAACTTGACCAACGGATTTCTGGACTGGTGCTTCTGGTTTTCTGGTACTTTTGGTTTTCTTTTACTCTAGTAATTCTGGTTTTCTGGTACTTTGTAAAAACTAGGGTTTCACTTTTCTGGAGATCTACCCACTGAAAAGGTGTGGTGAAGGTGCCAAAGAGTTCATTGGGTTAGGGCACACTTTTTTAGATGGTTTTGAGGCTGAAAATATTTTTCAATAAAAATCCCTAATTTTCATGTACGACAACAATGACGTTTTTCTTCTTCTTGTGAAAGATGCTCTCTTCAGCTTAGCTATGATACCATGTTAGAGTTTAAGCTATTATCAGGGTTCTTTTCAATTTACTAGATAACCACAACATAGATAGGATCACTGAGAAATACATAATCACAAGAGACACATCATTTATCCTGAGAAACCCTCATGGGGGAGAAAACCCAACAAAACTTCCTTAATATAGATAGCCAATACAATGCCAAGAGAATAAACCAAACAATACATAAAGTCCTCTCCCAAGTGGTGTGCCTCTCTCTCTCTTCTTTTCCAACTGCAACTCCAAACTTGCGCTCTGATGATCAAGTGAGTGATTGAACAAATGCGGCGTTGGCCTCTCTTATTTATACAATCTGGCAGGTGTGAACTGAGGTGTCTTTTCACTAGCAGGGCTGACTTCTCATTCTGGGTGGTTATAACCACTTTAACATATTCTGGGGGTCAACTTCTCATTTCGCATATTACTATTAGGGTTTGACCAATCCGCAAAAGGGGATTTGGTCATTTATAATGCCCGACATAATCAATCCACAAAAGGGGATTTATCTAATGAATAATTCATCAATAATGAAATAGAATACTCTTTGCAGTTACAATATTTCAACAAGATTCTCCTACAACTATCATGATTTTCTACCGACTCTCTTCCTCTTGACCTGTCCAATCCAAGGAATGTACCCCTTCATTGATCTCAGTCCCTCGGACGTCCCATTCATTTATCAGGGTCTTTCTCGCACAAACAAATAGGAATCTCTCAGTTGGGAACTCAAGGGAAACTACTGCTAGGAAATTATCAACAAACCAACAACAAATATTTGTTGTTTTAGTGAAACTCACACATGAGTTCACTCTTTAGGCCTGACAACCTGGGTCTTTAGTTTTTCAGCTCCAATTATGCTCAAACTTTCTCTATAATTCTCCCTCCATGGCTACACCAACTCCAAGATCTCTTTCTTTCTCTCTACATGCTCCTCATGCACCAAAACTCAAAGTGTAATACTGCTCTCCCCACCCATACAATTTCCTCTCTTCAGCTTTCCTTTCTTGACTTACACTCTTCCCCAAGCTGATTGTACTCAACCCCGATGTGCCCAATCACTTTGGGATGTGACTACTCACACCAACCCTCTTACATGTATTCAGTGATTCGCTTTGGGAACACTCAATTAGAAATGGGAAGGTTCATACACCAATAACAAATTTAGGAAAATGGGTTGAATTAATATACATGGACAATTCCCCCTTGAACCCTTCTTGGCCATTATCCTAGACACTCCCATCTCTTGTGGATTAATTCAACCCCCATCTCTTGTCCATGTCCCCTTAGCAGATGTCATCACATTTTAAGATTAAAACATAGAAATACAATTCACATATTACATCGCTTTGGTTGTAGCGACACATTATATCTACATTAAGCATTAATTGCACTGGGGATGTTGCATTCCCCCTCGCCTACAATTGTGCATCATCCTTGGTGCACTATGCCGATAACATATATCGGTGCACTGTGCATCATCCTTGGTGCACTATGCCGATAACATATATCGGTGCACTGTGCATGAGTGTATATGGTCATGTACATAGTCTGCTTTATGTCTCATATAGTATGTTTCCTTGAGCAACCTTCACTATAGCTTCCTCAGGGTTATCACCTGTGACCTGGAACAAGGTCAACAAAACAACAAGCAAGAATAATACTCTTTTGATAATAGTAGATAAAACAATAGCATGAGTAATCATCACAGTTAGATCTATCATTTGTGACTTGTCTGAAACAAGGATCAAAAAGTAAGGAATACAATACGAAATGAGATCAACACTCTTTTAGTGTTGTGATCACACATTCATCCAAGGTAACCTGGAATCAACAAAAGAAGTTTCTCCTAGAGGAGATGTTCACTGTATCTGGTAAATGATTACATTAAGCATTTATCTCAATATGCTCACATGCTACCAAGCACAATACTTTTCAAACACTGCTACCTCAACTATAGTGTTTACTTGTAAAGGGGTAGTCATCAACTTGTCAAGTGTAACTTTGAATCTTATCAACTTAATTAATCAAACCTGGAGCATGTTCCTCAAGAATGAGCATGCTTCTTTTCTTCCAAGTCGCCTTCACTCAAGATGATGAGTGCTTTCTTCAACCCGTCTTCTTGTACTAAGACAATATGCTATCTTGACATAAGGTTGGGTTAGAGAATAAACTATATGATCTCAACTTTAATCCATCTAATACCTTGACTTTAATTTTGACCAAAGGTTAGTATGATGGTCATAGCTTCAACATGCAATCTAGATCAAAATAATGTTATAACAAATAGATGCATATCAGAATAATCAAACCTAGGTTGCATTATTCCTCTGAATGTGTTGGATCTTGAGATCCTTCTAGATCTATGGCAAGAGATCCCTTCTCCTACAAATACCCTTTAAAGCTTAACAATTTTAAACATATGTGAGTACATACCTTAGATAGCATTTGCAGGTAGTGGCACCATTTGGTAGAAACGGTAATAATTACTAACTCTTAAGAACTTCAAGGGTGATTGCTACTGGTACTACAACTGATACTGCAACTGATTCTGAAACTGCAACTGCAACTTAGGGTTTTATGAGGAAACCCTAATTTTTCAAACTTCAAATTTTGGAATTCTGATCCAAGGGATAGATGTGCTAAGCTGAGGCGAGTAAGCTAGTGCAGTCATATTTTTGAAAATCCAAATTTTACCCCCTCAAACTTGACCAACGGATTTTTGGACTGGTGCTTTTGGTTTTCTTGTACTTTGGTACTTCTGGTTTTCTGGTACTTCTAGTACTTTGCGAAAACTAGGGTTTCACTTTCCAGGAGATCTACCCACTGAAAAGGTGTGCTGAAGGTGCCAAAGAGTTCCTTGGGTTAGGGCACACTTTTCTAGATGGTTTTGAGGCTGAAAACATTTTTCAATAAAAAGCCCTAACTTCATGTATGACAACAATGACGTTTTTCTTCTTCTTGTGAAAGATGCTCTCTTCAGCTTAGCTCTGATACCATGTTAGAGTTTAAGCTATTATCAGGTTTCTTTTTATTTTACTAGATAACCATAACATATATAGGATTACTAAGAAATACATAATCATAAGAGACACATCATTTATCCCGGGAAACCCTCATGGGGGAGAAAACCCAACAAAACTTCCTTAATATAGATAGCCAATACAATGCCAAGAGAATAAACCAAATAATACAGAAAGTCCTCTTCCAAGTAGTGCGCCTCTCTCTCTCTCTCTCTCTCTCTCTCTCTCTCTCTCTCTCTCTCTCTTCTTCTCCAACTGCAGCTCCAAACTTGTGCTCTGATGATCAAGTGAGTGAGTGAACAAATGAGGTGTTGGCCTCTCTTATTTATACAATCTGGTAGGTGTGAACTGAGGTGTTTTTTCACTAGCAGGGACGACTTCTCATTCTGGGTGGTTATAACCACTTTAATATATTTTGGGGGCCGACTTCTCATTTAACATATTACAATTAGGGTTTGACCAATCCGCAAGAGGGGATTTGGTCATTTACAATGCCCGACATGATCAATCCACAAAAGGGGATTTATCTAATGAATAATTTATCAATAATAAAATATAATACTCTTTGCAGTTGCAATATTTCAACAAGATTCTCCTACAACTATCTTGATTTTCTACCGACTCTCTTCCTCTTGACCTCTCCAATCCAAGGAATGTACCCCTTCATTGATCTCAGTCCCTCGGGCGTCCCATTCGTTTATCAGGGTCTCTCTGGCATTGACAACAAACACTTGTTGTTTTAGTGAAACTCACATAGGAGTTCACTCTTTAGGTCTGACAACATGGCTCTTCAGTTTTTCATCTCCAATTGCGCTCCAACTTTCTCTAGAATTTGCCCTCCATGGCTACACCAACTCCAAGATCTCTTTCTTGCTCTCTACTTGCCCCTCATGCTACCAAAACTCAATGTGTAATACTGCTCTCCCCACCCATACAATTTCCTCTCTTCGGATTTCCTTTCTTGACTTACACTCTTCCCCAAGTTGATTGTACTCAACCCCCATGTGCCCAATAACTTTGGGATGTGACTACTCACACCAACCCTCTTACATGTATTCAATGATTCGCTTTGGGAACACCTAATTAGAAATGGGAAGGTTTATACACCAATAGAAAATTTAGGAAAATGGGTTGAATTAATATACATGGACAATTCCCCCTTGAACCCTTCTTGGCCATTATCCTAGACACTCCCATCTCTTGTGGATTAATTCAACTCCCATCTCTTGTCCATGTCCCCTTAGCAACTGTCATCACATTTTAAGATTAAAGAATAGAAATGCAATTCGTATATTACATCGCTTTGGTTGTAGCAACACATTATATCTACATTAAGCATTAATTACACTGGGGATTATAGTGGGGATGTTGCATTCCCCCTCCCCTACAATTGTGCATCATCCTCGGTGCACTATGCCGATAACATATATGCAAATTTACATCACAATACTTAGAAATAAAAAGTCTGCAATTTAATAACTCCAACAATAGTTCCAACCATAATCTCATGTTCCTCCCAACTCGTCAACCCAAGGAATGCACCATTCATTTATCAAGGTTAACCTAAGGGATGTACCATTCATTTATTAAGACTAACCCAAGGGATGTACCATTCGTTTATCAAGACTAACCCAAGGAATGAACCATTCATTTATCAAGGTCCCCAACACAGTTGGCTAGGACTCTGAGATGTGGTTCTGGAATTTTAGTTGCTCGAAATTGAGTTTTGCATTCCATTTTCTTCAAAATTGTCAAAAATTTGTGGGTATTTTTCCCACATGTTTTTTTCATGCTCCCGTGTAGCATCTTCAAGACTAAAGAAGGTCCATTAAACCTTTACCAGCCCTATGGATTTATTCTTAAGCACCTTGACTTTTCGGCCCAGGATGTGTACTAGTTCCACCCGGAAACCCCTTTTGTGCTCTAGCTGGATTACATTCCAATCAATTATGTGGTTAGGGTAAGGGACATATTTCTTTAATAATGATACATGAAATACATTATGTACTCTCATGGATGCATACAATTCTAGCATGTATGCAACTAGATCTATATTTTCTAATATTTCAAAAGACCCACAAGATCTTGTTGCTAACTTTGGCCAACTGCTTAATGCTATCGAACTTCTCTTTGCCTTTACTTTTAAGAACACATGTTCTCCCATTTTAAAATATTTGAAAACTTTGTTCTTGTTTGCATTGCTTTTCTGCCTATCTCGGGGAACTTTTAAATTTTGCTTTATCTTTGCCATCTGCTCTTCCATTTCCTTCAAAAATTATGGTCTAACAACTGCTCTGTCTATTGGATTATCCCAACTCACTGGAGTGTTACATTTTCTGCCATACAATGCTTCAAACTGAGTCATTTTCAATGAGGATCAATACCCATTGTTGTAAGAAAACTCAATCAAATGAATATAATCTTCCCACTTCGATGGTTGATGCATCACATACATTCTAAGCATGTCCTCTATTATCATGTTAGTATTTTCTATTTTCCCATCTGACTCTAGGTGATACATTGTATTCAGATTCAAATTTGTTCCAAAGACTTTGAACAAACCCTTCCAAAAATTCGAAGTAAAATTTGGATCTCTATCTGAAACTATTGCCTTAGGCACTCCACGTAACCTAACAACTTCTCTCATATATATTTCTGCAATATTTGTTGTCTTGTGTGTAGTCTTCACATGAATAAAATACGTTACCTTAGTCAATTTATCCACTACCACCATGATGGAATCATGTTGCTTCATTGGCATGAGCAACTTAGTAATAAAATCAACCGTGATAACTTCCCACTTCCATTCTAGAATGGACAATGGTTGTAGAAAACCTATTGGATGCCTATGTTCAATGTTCACTTTCTGACACTCTAGACATTTGACTATGTAATTAACTACTTATTTCTTCATTCCCGGCAAAAAATATTGGCTTCTTACAAATGCAATTGTTTTCTGATATTCTGGGTGTCCGTCGTATGACACATTATGCATTTCCTTCAACATTGCATTTTTCATCTCACTGGAATTTGACACATACACCTTACCTTTAACATGAGAATTCCATCTTCTTTCAGCTCATAAGAGTTAAATTTATGCTAAAAATTGCCTTGTTGTAATATCTATTTTATTTTTAGATAATGTTGATCTGAATTTGCTACTGTAATAATTTGATCTTTCATATCAGTCCTATACATGCTAATGGATGCAATATTTTATCATGAGCTCTCTTGTTGATTGCATCATCCACTTGGTTTGCTTTGCCCTTTATATGCTTAATTTCAAAGTCATATTCACTCAGAAATTTCAGCCATCTAGTTTGTCTAGTATTTAGTGTTGGTTGTTCAAACAAATGTTTCAGAGCATAGTGATCTGTCCTTAGCTCGAATTTATTACCCATGAGGTAATTCCTCCACATTTTCAATGCATGTTCAATTGTTGTTAATTCTATATCATGGGTAGCATAATTTTTTTCATGCTCTTTTAATTTTCTGGACTCATAGCATACCACATGGTCCTTTTGACTAAGAACTCCACCGAGTCCTTCCTTACATGCATTAGTGCACACAAAAAAATCTTCATTTAGATCTACAATCTTCAATATGGACGCACTTGTCAATATTTCCTTCAAATGTTGAAAGCTTTCTTCACACTTGGAAGTCCATTCAAATTTCACTCTCTTCGTTTGCAAAGAAGTAATTGGACTTGCAATCTTTGAGAACCCTTTTATGAATCTTCAGTAATAACTGAATAGACCCATAAGTTATCTAACCTTTGTCACATTCTTTGGCACTGACCATCCTCTAATGGCCTTTATCTTTTTAGGATCAACTGTTATCCCATCTGCTGAAATGATATGCCCCAAGTAGTGAATCTTCTTTTGATAAATGATGCACTTACTTAGTTTAACATACAATTTATGCTCTCTTAGAACTTGCAACACCATTTTTAAATGTTGCTCATATTCCTCTTCTGACTTAGAGTAGATGAGTATATCATCAAGGAACATAATTACAAACTTGTCTAGGTACTCCATGAACACTCCATTCATCAAACACATAAAAACTGTTGGGGCATTTGATAGTTCAAATGACACTATTGTGAATTCATAATGCCCGTATCTTGTCTTAAATGTTGTCTTGTTGATGTCTTCTTCCTTAATCTTCACTTGATGATAGTCTGATCTCAAGTCAATCTTGGAAAAGATCCTTGCACCTTTCAACTAATCAAACAAATCATCAATCCTTGAAAAATGATTTTTTTTTTATGGTGACCTTATTCAACTGTCTGAAATCAATGCACAACCTTAAGGTTCCATCTTTCTTCTTTGCAAAAAGAATCGGGGCTCCCCAAGGTGACACACTTGGGCGTATATATCCCTTCTTTAAAAACTACTCAAATTGCATTTGCAACTCCTTCAATTGTGGTGTACCCATTCTGTATGGTGTCTTGGACATTGGGGCAACTTCTGGCACCAAATCAATAGAGAAATCAAGGTCTCTCTTTGGTGACAATCCTGAAATTTCTCTAAAAACATCTTCAAAATCCCTCAAAACCAGATGGTCTTCAATGCTTTCCACTTTGTCTTTGGATGCCTCCTCCATATGTATTGAAAACATCTGACACTCCTTCATAAAGCTCTTCTTCAACTGCATAGCTGAAATCTCTATAACAACTACAACTCTTTGAATGCCTTGAATCTTTCCTTGCTGCTCTTCTTCATCAAGACATGTGATTGTCTTGTTGTAACAATCTAGAACAAAATGATGTTTTTCCAACCAATCCATGCCAATTAGACAATCATATGAACCCAATGGTATGATGCTTACATCTACATTCATGTTTATTTAACTATTTTTAACCAACTCATTGATTTTCCTCTTAGCGCCCGTGGCTAACTGAACTAACCAAGATTTGTTATGCCTACTTTGCAAGTGAAATATTTTAACAATGTTAGCATTTATGTAATTATGGCTAGCTCCAAAATCAATCAAAATTGTTTGGTTGTCGATCTTACCTTCCACTTCGATCACGGGGGATTGATACTATGTCTGCTTGTTGTCCAAGGATACATAAATCTTTGGCATGCTTCTTCCCATGTCTTTCACTTTTTCAACCTCCTAAATGTTTTGGACAATCCTCATTCTTTCTCCTTTGTGAGGGCAGTCTATATATAAGTGATTTTTCTCACATCCCCAACATTGAACAAGTTGTTTCCCTGGCCTTTTCCCAAATGAATCTGTAGTGTTGTGCTCATTTTGGGTTGACTGACTTTGCGGATTTGCTTGTGAGTTATTCCTGAAAAAGAGTGGCTTAAAACCTTTTTGTCTTTGATCCTTTTTCCCTTTCATCTTGTCATTCCAAGCTTTTTGGAAAACTGGCCTTCCTTTGCTTTGCTCATAAATGTGTCTTTTTCTTCATATGGTTTCTTCCAAGGTCTTGAGGTTGTCATATTGAATCTTGTCAATATAAAAGGAGGGTAACCCACTTAGAAACCTTTGGATTTTGATCTTCTCATCCTTGATGAAGTCAACATACTTCAACAATTCAAAGAACCGCTTCTCTTATTTCTCCATTGTCACGGTTCTTAACTTGAGTTCAAAGAACTCTTTCATCTTTCTCTCATAGTAATGCGTGGAAAAATATTTCTCTTCGAAATATCCTTTGAACTGCCTCCATGAGATTATTTTCTCATCGATGTTCTTGGCTTGCTTAAGTGGATCCCATCACATGGTTGTCTTTCCTTGCAAGTGGTAGGTGACAATTCTAGCTTCTACCCGGGATGGGTAATCATGCAACTAAACATATTTCTTCATTTCCAACAACCAGGCCTCTGCCTCTTCTCCTTTCTTGTGTTCACCATTGAAAGTAGGTGGTTTGATTTTCTTGAGTTCACCTTGCAAGATGTTTTCCTTGGGCCGTCTTCTTTGCCTTCGAACATGACACATTTGGGTTGCTCCCTGGCATTGAACTTGCATGAGTTCTTCTAGTGTAATTCCTTGGAGAATGATGGCGCATTCTTATGCTTCTTGATTATCTATCATTTCCATGATCATCCCTTTTGCTATGGGATATAGATGTCGATACTTTTCTAACATTCGTTGTTTGCTTGGTGCCAAAATCTTTGTTAACTTTCTTATGCAACATGTTTAAAATCTGAAGTATATTTTTCTGAGCCTTCATAATCCTTTCATTATCAGCGTTGTAGCTCTGCACTTCCTTATGCAGGCTTTTCATAGTGACAGACTCTTGTCTATCTCTCCTTCTATTTGACTCTGTCTCAACATTCCTCATGTTGACATGTAGACCTATGATCTCTTCCTCATGGATGTAAAATCCCTGAGCATCTTCCATTAATCCAGTTCTCATATAAGAATTTAAATTTCTTTTGGTACCTCTGATTCTGCAAGAAATGTGCATGTAACAATTATTGTTAGAACACATGTATTGTAAAACATTTTATTAATTAGAATACATGTCATTTCCTCACCAATTTATGAAGGACACATTGCATCAATTCACACTATGATTCCTTAGATTCATTCCTCTAAAATATCTCTTCAATGGTTGTACTTATGTCCCAATCCGATCTCTGAGTTGAAAGTTATGGCTTCTTGAAAAAACAATTTTCACCCATTTTTGTGCATTTTCTCTACTGGTGCAATTTTGTTGAAATGCCAACTTCTGTCAACTGTAGAAGAAAATATGTCAGGATATGGAGAAACTTCTAGATCAGACATAGATAATAATAACAACATGGAATTCATAAAATTCTCAAATTTCAATCTAATGTTCCAGTAAAAAACTACAACAATCCAGAATCTGCAACTTTGTCATTTTCACTCCTTTTTCCGGACTTAGAATTTTTAGCAGAACTGACTATCTCTCAATCTATGCACTTATGGAAAAATTTCACTAAACCAAATTTGTTTGTCTTGATGAGTATGTAAAAAGTTGACTGAATAAAATTTTCCAGTTTTGTAATCTAAGGTCACTTTTCCTTCTTTGAAAATCTCAAAAATCTTCAAAAAATGGTTTGGAATAGTGGATTTTGGCCTATTTCAGCGTCCCCATTCTAATCCCCATATGATTTATTCATTTCCTTCATAATTTATTTATGTGTCTACTTTTTTGAGATCTCCCCAAGAGTTTTGGCTTAATTTGGATTTCTGTGAATGATTTGGACCCAAATCTTTAAAAACCATTTTTTGGCAATTTCTACCAAATTCAAGAAGAATTGGACAAGGGCCCTCTCTGGCGTTTTTGTAGACCTATCTGCTAACAAAACCCATAATTTTCATCCCTATCCATGTTAAATTTTGAGTTGCTATTAAGTTCTTTTCAATTTACTAGACAATAATAGCATAAGCATGATCACTGAGAGAAACACAATCAGAAGGTACACATCATTTTATCTTAGGAAACCCTCATGGGGGAGAAAATCCAGCAAAAACTTCCTTAATATAGATTGCCATTACAATGCCAAGACAAAAACCAAACCACCAAGAATAACCTAGGTCTGAGCATGCACCTCTCTTCTCCTTCTTATGACTGCAACAACCTCCAAAAGATACACACTAAATGAGTGGCTAAGTGAGTGTAAGAATGAGGCACAATCCTCTCTTATTTATACTGGCTTGCAGGTGCTAGGGCTGTGTCTTTTCACCAAGCTAGGCTGACTTCTTCACTTAGTGGTTAAAACCACTTTAATTATCCCTAGGGGTCGACTTTACAAACAACACGATATAACTATGGTTTGACCAATCCATAAATGGGGATTTGGTATTATACAAAGCCCGACATGATCAATCCTCAAAAGAGGATTTGATCTATCAGAAAATAACTTAATTATAATTAGAATGTTCTTCACAGTTACAATATTTCAACACTCCCCCTTAACAAGAAGGGTATTCTAATGACATAACCCAATACAACATCATCATGAGAGAGAGAGAGGGAAACAACATCATCAACATTTGGAACATTTACTGGTACATCTATAAATTATTGGAAGTTTTATCTCATCATCTGTTGGGCCCTTCGTTTTGATGAATAGAAGTTGCACAATATATTTTGTAGCTTCATTTTGGAGAACATAAGTTGCGCAAGCTACTGAGGAGTTGGACAACAGACTAAAGAAAGAAACATAAAGCGGTTGGAAGGACACCACAACATCAATTTCGAGGAAAGAAGTTTCAACAAGATCAAGAAGAAGAGAGAATTCTCGGGTTCTCAACCAACAAACTCAAAGATCAGATTATATATATGAGATTGATATGATTGTAAAAGGGTTGTTGGTATGGGATTGCTATTGTTGTTGTTGTTAGTGTTGGTGTTGTGACGAGAGTCACTGTTATAATGGTCAATACTGTTAGCATAGCTGAGTTTTGGAGATTTAGGTAAGAACGAGACTATCAATGTATCAGAGTTTTGTATAGTCTAGATGTAGATGATCAAGACACTGTAACATTGTCTCATATTCGAAGAGGAGCATCCTCTGATTGCTTGTATATGAGAATCAAGTTGTGAGAAGAACCTGATATGATGATATAATTGGAGGCCCAAAATTTTGAATATATCCTGTGTATTTAGTCTCCTGAATGTATTGATTGTTGCTCTGTATTATATTTTATGTTTGATATACTTAAATTGCTTCATTATTAATGATGACGCAACCCTATTTTCTTTATTCTTAAGTAGGAAATGTTCAAAACTGCTACAGGTTTAATCTATCTTGCGCAATACTAATATGAATCTTGATCACTCCGAGATCTGTCTAAGTATTCTCCTTACCCTTCCCTCTCTTTCTTGTCTCGGTTGTGCTTCGGGTGAGACTACTTCCCTCCCGGGAAGATGAAAATGACAGTGCTCTAGACTACTTCGGTACCTTTTGTTGGTAACTTGAGAAGGACCATGGTCTGATCACGTTTATGCCAACATCATCTTTCACAACATGGAGCTGGAATAGCATCATCATCATTATCTGCATCAACATCAATTAGTATAACACTAATACAACATCATCAATCAGTACAAGACTAATACACCATCTTCAACATGAAGCTGAAGTAGCATCATCATCCTCATCTTCAACACGAGGCTGAAGTAACAACATCAATAACATGAAGCTAGAACAACAATATTACCAACACGAGGTTGGTACAACATCATCAACATCACGAGGCTGATACAACATCATCAACAACATGAGGTTGGTACAACAACACCAACAACACGAGGTTGGTATAGCATCAACAACACAATGATGAGACAACAATATCATCAACACAGGGTTGAGATAACAACATCATCAACATGAGGTTGAGATAACAACATCATCAACATCATCAAAACAAGGCTTATATAACATCATCAACATCATCATCATATGGCAACAAAATGAGGTGTTGAAATAATGTAACTGCAAAATGTATTCTGATTATTATTTGATATATTATTCATTGGATCAATCCCCATTGCGGATTGATCATGTCGTCTATTATAAAGGACCAAATCCCCTGTTGCGGATTGGTCAAAATGTAATTGTAATAGGCAGAATAAGAAGTCGGCCCCATAATATATTAAAGAGGCCCCATAATATATTAAAGGTGGTTATAACCACCCAGATTGAGAAGTCGGCCCTGCCTGTGAAGAGACACTTTCACACGTGCTAGACTTGTATAAATAAGGAGGCTAGCGCCTCACATAGACACACTCACTTGTTCATTTGAGAGACAAGTTTCAAAGCTGTAGTTGGAGAAGAGAGAGAGAGAGAGAGGCACATCTTTGGGAGAGGACTTTATGTACTTGTTTGAGTTATCTCTTGGCATTGTATTGGCTATCTATAATAAGGAAGTTTTGTTGGGTTTTCTGCCCCATGAGGGTTTCCCAGGATAAATGATGTGTCTCTTATGATTGTGTATTTCTCAGTGATCCTATCTTATGCTATTGTTATCTATTGAAATGAAAAGAACTCTAATAATAGCTTAAACATTAACATGGTATCGGAGCTAAGATGAAGAGAGCATCTTTCACAAGAGAAAGTGAAAAGCGTCACTGTTGTCGTACATGCAAATTACGGATTTTTGTTGGTGAGGTATTTCAGCCCTAAAACCATCTAGAAAAGTGCGCCCTCCCCCAAGGATCATTTTGGCACCTTCAGCACACCTTTTCAGTGTCTAAATCTCCTGGAAAGTGAAACCCTAGTTTCACAAAGTATCAGAAGTACCAGAAAACCAGAGAACCAGAAGTACTAGAGTACCAGAGGTACCAGAAAACCAGAAGCACCAGTCCAGAAATCCGCAGATCAAGTTTGGAGGGGTAAAAGTTGGATTTTCTTAGATCCAAGCATACCAGACTACTCGCTTCAGCCAAGCATACCTCTTGGTAAGTTCAGAATTTGATTTTGAACACTTTTGTTTTTTGGACATTTTCCCAGCTTCAGGTAGAAGATGTCTGCAAGCGTTAAGCTTGTTGACAAACTAGAAGGTGTGGAAAAATTCTGTGCCTGGAAGTATAGGATTGGTCTCATTCTTGAAGAGAATGACCTAGCAAGATTCGTCAAAGAAGAAGTGTCGGAGCCTGACGATGCTTCAGGGAAAGAAAAGCACCAAAAGGACACAATCAGGGCCAAAAGCATCATTGCAGATTCAATCAAAGATCACCTGATTCCATATGTGTCATCAAATAAGACTCCGAAAGAAATGTTTGATGCCCTAAACAGACTATATGAAGGAAAGAACATAAACTAGAAGATGAATCTTAGAACTCAACTCAAAAATACAAGAATGCAGAAAGGATAATCAATCCAATAATACTTCTCTAGAATATCCTAATGCAAAGAAAAACTAGAAGCAATTGGAGATACTATCGACGAAGAAGAACTTATAATGACGACCCTAAATGGTCTCACAAGACCTTGGGATGCATTCATCCAAACGATTTGTGCCAGAACGGAGAAACTAAAGTTTGACGGTCTATGGGAAGAATGCATCCAAGAAGAAACAAGAGTAGCTAACCGAGAGGATTTACTAGCAAGAGATGAATATCAAGCCCTAGCTACTCACACTAAAGGAGGAAGAAAGAGGTCTTACTTCCAGAAAGAGACTTACAAAGAGTCTCAACTCCAAAACAAATTTAGTCATAAAGAATCTCATCCAAGGAGATTCCATAAGAAAGGACAACGAAAGGAAAGAGATTACTTATCTATACAATGCTACCATTGTGACAAGATGGGACACATTGCGAAATTTTTTCCAACTAGACGAGAATAATACAAGAGGAAACAAAAGAGGCACCATGCCCATGCAGTTGAAGATGAAGAGCCACCCACAAAGATGTTAAGAGAACAAAATAACGACCATGTCTTAATCTCGACCCTCTCAGGATCGGTAACACATGGAGAGGACACTTGGCTCATTGATAGTGGTGCCTCCAAGCATATGACAGGACAAAGAGATATTCTCTCTTACATTTCAAAAAATAAGTTTTTTCAGAAAGTGACACTTGGAGATGATTACCAATATCCCATCAAGGGAGTGGGAGAATCAAACTACAAACTTAATTCAGGGAATTCAATGAAGAAGAAGGACATACTCTATGTACTAGGTTTGACAAAGAACCTACTCTCCATATCAGATTTAGAGAAGAAAGACTTCAGAGTTGCCTTCATAGATGGAGAATTTCTTATGTGGGCTAAAGGAGAAACCATGAAAGAAGCAATCATCATTGGAAAAGAAGAAGATGGCTTGTATAAGCTAAAGGGTCACTCAGAAGTTTCCATGACCCACACCATTGAGAATCCATGTGAACTTTGGCATAGAATATTAGTTCACATCAACTACAAGGCGCTACCCTACATATGAAAAACTGTCACAGGTCTACCAGAACTCAAGGTTGACCATGAAGGCGTGTGAAATGGATGTGCACAAGGGAAGAACATCAAGAACCCTTTTTCGAAGAGAGATTGCAAAGCAGAAGGAGTCCTATAACTCATTCATTCAGATGTGTGTGGCCCAATTCCATCGTCCTCCATTAGTGGGTATGTATACTATGTATCATTTATTGATGATTATTCTCGTAAGACCTGGTTGTATTTCTTGAAATCTAAAGATGAAGTGTTCAACAAATTCAAGGAATTCAAAGCCTTGATAAAGAATCTTTCTGAAAGAAAGATCAAGATACTTAGGTAAGATAATGGAGGAGAATACACCTCAAAAGAGTTTGTGAACTTTTGCAAAGATGTTGGGATCAAGAGGGAACTCACTACTCCCTATAATCCTCAACAAAATGGTGTAGCTGAAAGGAAAAACATAACGATAATGGAAGCCATGAAGACCATGATCCACGATCAAGATCTTCCTATGTGCTTATGGGCAGAAGCAGCAATGAAAGTCATATATGTGCAAAACCGATTGTACCATAGTGCACTTGGGTTCAAGACCCTGAAAGATATGTTCACCGGAAAGAAGCTAGAGGTAAGCCATCTCAAAACATTTGGTTGCCTAGTATTTATACATATATCGAAAGAGAAGAGAATCAAACTAGAACCCTCGAGAAAGAGGGGAATATTTGTGGGATACTGTGAGGTCTCCAAGGCCTTCAGGATCTATATACCAGTTTACCGTCACATTGAGATCAGCAGGGATGTGACCTTTGATGAAGATGCAATGCTCAATAAATCGAGAAGATGCCAGCTTGAAGAGGTATATGAAGAGGAACCCGTAATCTCCAGAATTACAGATTTAGTGAGGGAGGTTCCCAGAGCTGCAAAACCAGTGAGGGAAGTCATAACTTCCTCTGATGAGGAAATTCTAGAAGATCATGACATAGTAGAATTTCAAGAACCTCCTCAGATGACAATCTCCCATAAGAGAAAGCCAGCTTGGGCTAGAGAGCTTATTCAAGATGGAGATAAATATGGTGTTCTCGAAGGAACCACGAGACATGTGAAGAGACCTAAGCCATTCTCCAGTTATATGTCTTTGATGTGTGATCTCCTAGAAAAGGAGCCTACCTGCTTTGAAGAAGCCATTCAGAAGAAATAATGAGCAGATTCCATGATAGAAGAATACCAATCCATAATAAAGAACGATGTATGGGAAATAGTTCCTAGATTGAAGAGTAAGGATGTGGTATCCTCCAAATGGATTTTAAAAATAAAACATGTTGCTGATGGAAGTATTGAGAAGTATAAAGCAAGATTTGTAGCTCGTGGATTTTCTCGAAAAGAAGGCATTGACTATGAAGAGACATTCGCTCCTGTAGCCAGATACACTTTGATCAGAACCATCATAGGCCTTACAGCTAAGATGAAGTGGAAGTTACACTAGATGGATGTAAAGACAACTTTCCTAAATGGTGTCATCGAAGAAGAAGTGTATATAGAGCAACCTCAAGGATTTGAAGTTGAAGACAGGAAGTCTCATGTCTGGAAGTTGAATAAGGCTCTATACGGATTGAAGCAAGCTCCTAGAGCTTGGTATGGCTGGATAGACAGTTTCCTAACGAGCTTTGGCTTTACCAAGAGTAAAGCAGACTCTAACCTCTACTTCAAGGTTATGAATGATGAGCCAGTGATATAATTGCTATATGTGGATGACTTATTCTTAACTGGAGAAGAAAATATCATCACCGAATGTAAGAAGAGGCTTGCCTCATAATTTGAGATGAAAGACCTTGGCTTAATGCATTATTTCTTAGGTCTTGAGGTATGGCAGAGTCCAGAGAGGATATTCCTTAACCAAGGGAAGTATGCAGTCGAAATCCTGAAGAGATTCGACATGTTAGAGTGCAAGTCCATGAATACACCCATGGAAACGAAGCTGAAGCTGCTGGTCGATAATTCGTTAGAATCGATTGATGCC
>JASDQU010739437.1:335643-353039 GCA_032191745.1 Picea mariana | reverse complement strand
AAAGCAAGACGTTGAGATGAGACTAGTACTGTGCTTCCATCTTGAGAGCTGTGACGTAAAGCCAATCTAGTATCTTGCTTCCAACTTGAGTGATATGACGTAAATCAAGACGATGAGATGAGACTAGTACTGTGCATCTAGCTTGAGAGCTATGACGTAAATCCAGTCTAGTATCTTGCTTCCAGCTTGATTGCTGTGACGTAAAGAAAGACGATGAGATGAAACTAGCACTGTGCTTCCAACTTGATAGCTGTGACATAAAGATAGTCTAGTATATTGCTTCCAGCTTGATTGTTGTGACATAAATAAAAGATGAGTACTGTGCTTCCATCTTGATTGCTGTGACGTAAAGAAAGACGAGTACTGTGCTTCCAGCTTGACAGCTGTGATGTAAATCCAGTCCAGTATTATGATGATGAGGCAACCTCGTGCTGTGATGATGATGTATTAGTTTTATACTAATTCATATTGATGTAGATGATGATTTCATTCCTTTGAGAATGACGATGCTGCCGATGAATAAAACTTCCGATGATTTATAGATACGCCAGTCAGTGTTCCAAGACGATATTGATGATGTTGTCCTCCTGATGCTGTTGATGATGCAGTCCTCTCTCTCGCCTGATGTTATTGAAGAATACCCTTCTTGTTAAGGGGGAGTGTTGAAATAATGTAACTGCAAAGTGTATTCTGATTATTATTTGATATATTATTCATGGGATCAATCCCCATTGCGGATTGATCATGTCGGCTATTATAAAGGACCAAATCTCCTTTTGCGGATTGGTCAAAATGTAATTGTAATACGCAGAATAAGAAGTCGGCCCCAAAATATATTAAAGAGGCCCCCAAGATATATTAAAGGTGGTTATAACCACCCAGATTGAGAAGTCGTCCCTGCCAGTGAAGAGACACTTCCACACGTGCCAAAATTGTATAAATAAGGAGGCTAGCACCTCACTTAGACACACTCACTTGTTCATTTGAGAGACACGTTTCAGAGTTACAGTTGGAGAAGAGAGAGAGAGAGAGGCACATCTTTGGGAGAGGACTTTCTGTACTTGTTTGAGTTATCTCTTGGCATTGTATTGGCTATCTATAATAAGGAAGTTTTGTTGGGTTTTCTCCCCCATGAGGGTTTCCCAGGGTAAATGATGTGTCTCTTGTGATTGTGTATTTATCAATGATCCTATTTTATGCTATTGTTATCTATTGAAATGCAAAGAACTCTAATAATAGCTTAAACATTAACATGAGGTAGGTGCAACAACAACATTTTGTGGTACTTTGACAGACCATCCTTACCGAACCTTCGAGATCTGGCCAGGAATCATAAGATTCCCTAGGATATAAAATCCTAACGGAGCTACCATGTGGTACTCTGACATACCGTCCTTATCGGACCTTCGGGATCTGCCCAGGAATCAAAAGATTCCCTAGGATATAAAATCTTAACGGAGCTATCACTACTAACCACAACTGGCATATACATGCACATGTACTCTGACAGACCGTCCTTATTGGACCTTCGAGATTTGTCCAGGGATGATCATTCCCCTAGGATATAAAATCCTAACTGAGCTACCCGTTCTTAGTTAGGATACCATAGTATCATCAACATCACTCCCCCTTTCAAGGGAGTTCCTTTTCAGACAACACCAAGCTTGTCTCAGAAGTGCTCAAACTTCACACGAGATAGAGGGTTGGTCAACACATCTGCAACTTGCTCATCTATGTCAGCATATTGGATCTTTATAGCTCCCCTCTGCACCATATCATGAATGTATTGATACTGGATTTCCATGTGCTTTGACTTGTCATGGAACACAGGGTTCTCCGTCATCTTTATGCAAATCTAGCTATCACATAGAATCATGGTGGCTTCCATCTCCAGATCGAATAGACCTGTTAACAACTTCCGAATCCATATGGCTTCACAACTAGTGAAACATGCTGCAATGTATTCCGCTTATACCATGCTGAGAGCAATACTGGATTGCTTCTTTCTCTACCATGAAGTCATGGATGACCCTAGACTGAAGCAACATCCTAAAGTGCTCTTTCTATCATAAACACTTCCAGCCCAATTTGAATTAGTATATCTATACAGTTTGAAGTCATGATCTCTAGTATAACAAAGACCATATTCCAACGTACCCTTAATGTATCTCATCACATGTTTTGCAGTTACAAGGTGAACACATCTGGGCTCTACCAGATACTGACTCAAGGTGTTCACAATAAAACATAGATCTAGCCTGGTATTCGTCAGATACATCAACGAACCAATAATATGTCTGTACATAGTAGCATCGACCAATTCTGACGAAGTATCTACCAGAAGATTCAACTTTGTTTCCATGGGTGTGTTCATGGATTTACATTCCAATATGTCAAACCTCTTCAGTAGTTATACTGCATACTTCCCTTGGTTAAGGACAATCTTCTCTGGGCTCTTCCAAACCTCAAGACCTAAGAAATAATGCATCAGGCCTAGGTCTTTCATCTCAAACTCTGCAATGATCTTCTTCTTACAATCTGTGATGAGATTTTCTTCTCCAGTTAAGAATAATTCATCTACATACAACAACAATATAACTGGATTATAACTCATAACCTTGAAGTAAAGGTTAGAATCAAATTTACTCTTGGTAAAGCCCAAGCTTGTCAGGAAACTGTCAATTCGGCCATACCAAGATTTAGGAGCTTGATTTAATCCGTACAGAGCTTTCTTCAATCTGCAGACATGAGTATTTTAGTATTCAACTTCAAACCCTTGTGGTTGTTCTATATACACTTATTTTTCAATAACACCATTCAAGAAGGCTTGTTTTCACATCCACATGGTGTAACTTCCACTTCATCTTGGATACAAGAGCTATGATTGTTTGGATAGAAGTGTATCTGGCCACATGAGCAAATGTCTCTTCAAAATAAATGCCTTCCTTTTTCCCATCACATTGTACCAATCCTAGTACATTTGTTCAGATACAACTTAATCTGCACAATCATGTGCTAGCTCTATGTGCTTTCTGTAAAGCACTGCTTGTCTTACTTCCTGAGAGTATGTCCTTTACTCTCTCTACAACTGTTCCTTCTGGAACCAGGACTCTGCACCTATAGCTGCTATTTCTAAAGCTGAGAATGACTTTCTCTATTCTCATTGTAGTTGTTGAACTCTGAGAGTAGCTCCTCTATTTTTTCATGGAAAAAACTTCATCTAAGAGTGGCTCAATAACTGATATTTGAAGGTAGCTTTTCTTCTTTCATGGAGGTAACTCAATATTCAAATATAGGGATTGCTCCCCCTGAATATCATACTATATCAGAATCATGGTTGTTCTGGTTGTCTTCATGAATACTGGAACTATTTCTTCAATTACTAGAACAAGTGTCTCGTCATAGTCTTCTCCCTCTTGCTGGGAGAGTCCTTTGAACACAAATCATGCTTTATACTGTTATCCACAACATGCTTGATCTAGAATATCAATCTTGGAAGTCATTACTAACTTCCCTTTCGATCTCAAGGAGAAATTCAAATCTCAATCCTTTTGACTACCTTCCTCCTCTGTTACTGAAACAAGGGAATATTTTCGGGAGATTTCATGTCTCCTAGAGGTCTCTGAAGCTAGTCTTCACAACTCATGTCATATGTCTCCAAGTCCTGGAAGATGTATCACCATCTGATCCTTTCTAAGATCAGGCTTACTCTTGATTTTTGATTTCTTCTAAATCTACAAAAACTTCATAGTCTTTGCAGGATATACTTGGTGTTGAATGCCAAGTCTTAATTATGAAAATTTGAGTCACGCTTCAAAGGAATTTTGCTTCCTGTCAAGGTGTCTTCATTATACATTGACCAATTCTAATGTCTAGTCATCTTTGGATCCTTCTACACATTACGATAAATCTTTACATGAGATATTTTGTCTCTCAAAAGTAGTTTCTTCTTCATCTTCTTTGGTACATGGATGTATATAGTCATGCATACAACTCGGATAGTCTGCTTTATGTCTCATTTAATATGTTTCCTCCTACAACCATCACTATAGTTTCCTCAGGGTGCTTGTGACATGCCTAGAACAAGAACAACAAGGGAGAAACATCATACAAGAATAATACTCTTTAATGTAACAATGAGAACACTCGTTAGAGTGTCTCCTTTAGAGTTATCACATGTGATCTCCCTAAAACAAAGGTTAAAATTAAGAAATACAATACTGAGAGCAACACTCTTCTAGTGTTGTGATCAATCATTCCTTCATGGTAACCTGGGACCAAAATAAGAAGTTTCTCCTAGAGGAGATGTTAGTTATATCTAGTAAATAATTACAATAAGAATTTATCCAAATATGCTCACATGCTACTAGGTATAATACTTTTCAAATATTTCTATCTCAACTATGAGGTAGTTATCAAACTTGACATGTGCAAATTTGAATCTTGTCAACTTAATCAATCAAACCTGGAACTTGGAGACTTGTCCTCAAGAACGAGTGTTGTTGTTTTTCTTTTGAATCTCCTTCACTCAAGATGACAAGTGTTTTATTCAACCTGTCTTAAAATAATATGTTTTCTTTACATAAGTCTAAGTTAGAGAATAAACTTTATAATATTAGCTTTAATCAATCCTGCAAATACTCTTTAAAATAATGATACAGTTTAATCATGTGTAAGTACATACCTCTAATAGTATTTGCAGGTAATGGCACCATCTGGTAGCAGCGGTAATAAATACCAAACCTTTAAAAACTTTAAGGGTGAGTGAAACTAGTATTGGCACTACAACTGATATTGATAGTGAAACTAGAACTACAACTGGTACTTCAACTGCAACTACAACTTAGGGTTTTATGAGGAAACCTTAATTTCTCAAACTTAAAATTTTTAAATTTTGATCCATGGACTAGATGCACTGGGTTGAGGCGAGTAGGTTGGAGCTGTCGGTTGTCAGAAATTCCAAGTTTTACCCCTTAAAACTTGATTTGCGAAAAACTGGACTGGTATTGGTTCTGATTTTCTGGTTTTCTGGTACCAGTAAAAACTAGGGTTTCACTTTCCGGAGGCTTTGGCCACTGAAAAGGTGCGCTCAAGTTGCCAATGAGTTTGCTAGGCCAGGGTGCACTTCCCTAGATGGTTTTTAGGCAAAAATTCCCTTCCAACAAAAGCCCTAAATTTTCTTGTACGACAACAATGATGTTTTAGGTTACCCAATGAAAGATTCTCTACTCAGTTTAGCTCTGATACCATGTTAAATTTTGAGCTGCTATTAAGTTCTTTTCAATTTACTAGAAAATAATAGCATAAGTAATATCACTGAGAGAAACACAATCACAAGGTACACAACATTTTATCCTGGAAAACCCTCATGGGGGAGAAAACCCAACAAAAACTTCCATAATATAGATTTCCAATACAATGCCAAGACAAAAACCAAACCACCAAGAATAACTTATGACTGAGCATGAACCTCTTTTCTCCTTCTTCTTATGACCACAACAACCTCCAAAATATGTGCACTAAATGAGTGGCTAAGTGAGTGTAAGAATGAGGCACAATCCTCTCTTATTTATAATGGATGGCATGCACTAGGGTTGTGTCTTTTCACCAAGCTGGTTCGACTTCTTCACTTAGTGGTTTAAACCACTTTAATTATCCCTAGGGGCCGACTTTACAAACAACACCATATAACTATGGTTTGACCAATCCACAAAAGTGGATTTGGTCTTATACAAAGCCCGGCATGATCAATCCTCAAAAGAGGATTTGATCTATTAGAAACTAACTCAATTATAATTAGAATGTTCTTCGCAGTTACAATATTTCAACAATCTGCCGTAATTTTCTCTAGTTATGACTAAAACAAAAAATGGCTCCAGTCTTATGTGAAATCTGCACCATCAATCTTAGGTCGGAAGCAATTTGGGTCGTTGATCTACTCTCTATCAACCATCGACGACTGACGTTCTCCTTTGGCGTGAACAATACTTCCCCAAACTATCAACCTGACCATCGACCATTAGCCTAACTCCCCGACGACCGACTTGCACATAACTCCAAACCATCCGACCTGACCTAGTCGTTGGCCATCAACGATCTTTGTTGGCAAATGGAAATCTCAACAACTTCAGTCGATGCCCAACCATCGAACCATAGACGATCAACGATCCCCTATGGTTGCCAAAAATGCTTCCTCAATTCAACCGACTGAACCGTTGACCATCGACCATCTCCGTTGGCTGACATGGCATGACATGTGGATGATGACATGGCATGACACGCCATCACCTATATTATCCATTAGCCATCGACCAATTCTCTTGGATGACCCAAACACTTTGTTGAATTCGACCGATGCCAAGCCATTGACGTGTTGGTCATCAACGAATTCTCTTTCTTGATTCAAAGATTTCACCAAAATCAGTTGACCATCGACCATTGACC
Organism: Picea mariana; assembly: GCA_032191745.1. NCBI lineage: Eukaryota > Viridiplantae > Streptophyta > Pinopsida > Pinales > Pinaceae > Picea > Picea mariana. The sequence goes on along the minus strand of JASDQU010739437.1, from coordinate 346,595 downwards.
CATCGACCATCGATGATGTTCGTTGGAAATTGAAAATAATTCATCAGATTCGACCAACCCCTGATCGTCAGCCATCGGTGGTTGATGTCTTATGGCCGACTCAAACTCTTCGTCATTTCGGTCGATCTGTTCATCGGTCGTCGACGATTTCTCTTGGTGAACTTTAACACTTAGAAAATTTTTGACTTTTCTTTGAATGATTTGAACTGTCGATCCCTTCTGTTTCACGAACCCCCTATTTAATCTTGGTTGTTGATCTCATCAAATTTTTAAATGGTTGAATCCTTAGGAATTTTTTAAATTTATCATGACGAATCCCATTCGTCGATCTCGAGTTCAAAAGAGATCTCAATTGTTGGTCCACTAAACTGCTTGTAACTCTTCATGCATCCATTAGAACTCGAATTTCAACCATTCTAGGTCGAATTTTGATCTGCAACTTCACTGCTCTACTCCATTAACCTTGTTAAACCATCCAGAGTAATTCAAACTCAATTTTTTCCCACAAATTTGGGGATTTCTCTCTAAATTCTTTTTTTTTCCTCAAATAAGTCATAGACAAAATCTACAACAACAAATGTCACCAATTCACTCTAGTTCAAGCCCATACAAGCTCGGTGTTTGAACCAGAAGATCTGATACCATGATGTAACATCCCCTAGCCGAACAAAGGGACATTACAGTGCAAAATACTCATAAAAATGAAATTTATGTTGACTAAATTAATTCATTTTATAGTTAACTCATTTCCTGTAGCTTCCAGCTACTAATTAAAATAGATTTAGCTATTGTCTATAACCATAAAATAGATGCATATAAAGAATATCAAATTAACATGAATGTAGCTTAATCATTCACACAACAACATATAAATCATTCCCAAATACACAGAGTTCATGCACAACAATAACACATGTAAATAACATGACAACAAGATAAACCACTTATCTTTAAACACGAGTTGTCCAACTAACTACTCGGGATGAAAGTTCCACCCAACCATAGACTGGCTGTTCCAAACTTCAACATCCAGTCACCCCCGAGCTGACACTAGAAATCCACAAAAGAGGGTGGTCTCTCACAGTCCACTCACAACTCATAAAACTCACAACCCTACTGACATTCTCCTACAACTATCTTGATTTTACACCAACTCTCTTCCTCTTGACCTTTTCAACCCAAGGAATGTACCCCTTCATTGATCTTAGTCCCTCGAGCATCCCATTGGTTTATCAAGGTCTCTTTGGCACAGGTAGCTAGGAATATCTCAGTTGAGAACTCAAGGGAAAGTGTTGCTAGGAAACTATCAACAACCCATCAACAAACATTTGTTGTTTTAGTGAAACTCACACATGAGTTCAACCTTCAGGTCTAGAAACCTAGCTCTTCAATTTTCCAGCTCAAATTCACTCCAATTATGCTCCATCTTTCTCTAGAATTCACTCTCCATGGATGCACCAACTCCAAGCTCTTTTTCTTGCTTTCTCTACTTGCTCCTCATGCACAAAAACACAATGTGTAATACTGCTCTCCCCACTCATTCAAATTTACTCTTTTTATCTTGCCTTTCTTGACTCACACTCTTCCCCAAGCTGATTGTACTCAACCCCCATGTGCCCAGTAAGTTTGGGATGTGATTAATCACACCCACCCTCTTACATGTATCCAATGATTGGCTTTGGGAATACTCAATTAGAAATGGGAAGGTTCATACACCAATAGCAAATTTAAGAAAATAGATTGAATTAATATACATGGGTAATTCCCCCTTGAACCCCTCTTAGCCATTATCCTAGACACTCCCCTCTCTTATGGATTAATTCAACCCCCATCTCTTGTCCATGTCCCCTTAGCAACTGACATCACATTTTATTATTAAAACATAGAAATACAATTCACATATTACATCTCTTTGGTCATAACCACACATTATATCTACATTAATCATTAATTAAAGTGATTATTTTAGTGGGGATGTTACATAATATGAAACTAGCCTAGATATGTCATGCCCCTATGGTTTAGTGCTAAATGATAAAGCATGCCACTCATCTAAAATGAACATTTTATTCACCTCCCACATACAAGCGAGGAGAAGTTGATGATAAATGAAGCTAGTGGAAAATGTGATTGCAAGACACACCAAATCCCTATTATTTTTTAATCGTTTCATCAAGCTAAGAACATATCCATGACTATATATAAATTTTGTGATGCTCCTAGTCGATTCAATGATATCCTTGATACAAACAATTTTTCCCCGTATCCTTTAAAATCAAATCAATGCAATGAGAAGAACAAGGAAACCAAAACAAGGTCAAATACCTCAACATAATCAACCTTTCAATAGCCACATAAGTCGCAACATTATTTGATCCGAAAAGATCTTTTAAAGACTATGGTTAAGTTTTAAAGCATGAGTTCATTAACCATTTAAGAATTTGATTAAAGAGGAAGAATTAATGATGTAACATGGCAGCCATAATAAGATATACATATATAGAAATAATCATAAAGAAACATCAAACCATAACAACAAAGTTGTTAAGGGACTTCGACAATATCGCCTATGTCTCCGGGCCTTTGTCTCAGTGGGTGAGGCTTTCTTATTTATCTTCAAAGCTTCAAAAGTATATTAGAAAAATGTCAAATGGATTACAAACTAATCTGACTGTGTTCTGCTAGATCTCATGAATCCAACACAACTGACGACACTGAAAACGGATGAACGAAGCTCCCAGAATGGCCCACAAAATTTCTCTCCTTAATGGCTTCCTTGCATAAAAATGGCTTTGACTGTCAATTTCCTCATCATTTCTCTTTCTCTTGACCTCTCTAAGGCTGCCAAGAACCTTTGGTTTATATAGGCTCGAAGTTGACAACAACCTCTCAACTTCTCCCCAAGATTTGACCTAAAAAAGAGTTCAAGATCCTCCAATAATGGCCAAAATCTCCCAAAACAATTGAAAAATCAACTAAAAATCATAACATATAGTTTAAAAAACCAAAAATGGGAAAATATGCGCACAACCCCCTTCATCTGGGCCCCTGGTACTATGGCACAGTCCCATGTGTCTGAGGCCCAGCGTGCTCCTGGTCCTTAGCCCCCCAAACTCGACCCTGGTCATGTGGCTTCGCCATACGACCGCCACCTTATCCTCCACACTCCCCTATATGGTGATAAGCCCTGGTTCCCAGCCCCTAGTCAAACGAGGCTGGCCCCCGTCGATCAGGGCTTAGCCTGAAAACCACGCCATGGTGAACACTTATAACGTTTGTGCCAATTCTTTAACAAGTCACACATATGGCAGAGGTGGTAGCCCGAAGGTTGCGAAGACTTAGGCTTGCCCGGAGGTCGTGGGTTTGATTCCCCCGTAGGAGAAACAAACCTATTACCCAGCCAACCTTGGGAAAATTCGGGGTGCCACACGACACTTTGTGATTGGGCCACATGTCACCTTGGGATTGGCCTGTATTGCTAATGCAACGACCCAGTCAACCTGGCACGCCATCCGTCGTATAACCCAGTCAGATGCTCAGTCACCGCTGTACCTGCCACACGTTCATCGTACTTGTCACGTGTTGTACTCCCGTACCTGCCATGTGTCATCCATACTGCACAGTCACCTGCCTAATCACATGCCACTTCATCCTGTCATACGCCCAACTATCGTCGGTACGACCACATGCCATCCGTACAGTGACACGTGTCAAATCCATAAAGTGCCAACTCAACCCGAAAGTGACGAAAATGAGTGACATGTGTCACCTCCTGGCAACTCCATGCCAACATGATGATGTCATCATGACATCATCCTGATGCATGCTGATGTCACCTGTCGTACCTGCTAACGTCAATGTTGACTTTGACCAAATTGACTTTTTGCATGTTTTGGATTTCGGTTAGAACGCGATATCTTTCGCATATATGGCCAAAATCAACGCGATGAGACGAACACAATGTTGTTGGCTTCGTCCGATTATGAGAACTTTTATTTTTAGGCCTTCCTAGACCCATTTTGATTCTTGGATCCATTTTGGATCACGCCTCCCCACTAAGACCTTTTGGTCCTCCAAAAGGATACTAACTAGTCATCAAGTGCAGAATAGGCCACTCCACTTATTCTTTGTCTTTAAACTCTGTCTTGTGCACTTGTCTCATCAAGATCAATTGTAAAACAACCATTATAACTGACAACATATTGTTAGCCACTTGTACTCTGTCACATCTTACTGAAGCCACTACCATCCATGTTGACAACATTAGCAATGATAACATAAATAATATGACTACAAATGAGATAATATGTTTTTAGTACTTGCACGACATTAGCTTATCTTGAAGCAAAGTATGCTTGAACTTCCATTCTACAATCATCTCATGTTCTTGCTTAAGATCAATTGCTTGATTTGCGACAATTATAGGTGTGTTGCTTGCAAGAGTTTCCTTCCTTAATTGTTCCATTGTTTGAAGAGATTGGTTTTCTTTTAAGTGATGAGCATGTACAACATATTCCTTTCCTTCTTTGATTAAGTGATATTGATTATGTTCCCTGTAGAAGATTTCTTTACGATCATACAAATAAGGATTACTTAAGAACATTCCACATTCATTGAGTGGCACCGCATCACACGTTACCTCATCCATAAATTTTGAGGAAATTGCAAACTTTAAAGTGCATTGCCTTGTTATGTGCAATTTATGATTGTTGCTTATCCATTTAAGTGAGTAAGGTTTATGATGCATCCGAGTGTTTAATCCCAATTATTTAACCACTTCCTCTGAAATCAAGTTAGATTGAGATCCACTATCTATCAATGTGTCGAACTTAGTATGCTTCATTATGACCCTTATGTGAAACAATTTAATTCTAGAATCATATCCATCACTTATTTTACCTATCAAACCAACCGCTATGATTTTAGATTCATCACCCGAATCTGATCCCAAGTCTGTTGGTTGTGATGTTGTTGCAACTGTTTTCCTCCCTTTTCTCTCTTTGAACCACTTCGATCTCTTCTCGGGATGTAATTTCCAGCAATGGTTGTCATCATGCCCTTCTTTCTTGCAATGTTTGCAAGAGATATTCTCTTCCTTTCTTGCCACTGAATTTGCTTTCTTGCCATTCCACTTCCTTTTTTCCTCTTTTCTCGAAGAAGATTCCCCTGATACACCAACCCTGTTTTCCCTGCCTCAATGTATGTTGCTTGAACAAAAACATCATCAAGATTAGTAGGTCCAAACATAAATATAGTGTTACGAATGTGTGTAGGTAAACCTCCTATACATTTCATAAGAGTTTCTTGGGTATGTAATGGAATGTCTAACATTAATGCCATCTTACGAATTTCATCTGTGTATTCTTGCACTATTTGTCCCTTTCTTAGTTTAAGACCTTGCCATTCAATTAAAGCCTTCTCTTTATAACCCAAAGGATAAAATTGTTTTCTAAGTGCAAAAACAAAAACTTACCATGATGGAAATACATTACCCACTTGTTGCGTGCCATTTTGCAACTTGTTTTTCCACCAGATGAGGGTTGTGCATGCAAGTCGAAGTGATGCCAATTTGATTTGAGTTGCGTCATCCTTGATTTGTTGCACACTGCATAAACTTCCATATGTCTGACTCAGTTATCAAGCCTCTCGGCATTGACTTCACCATCATACATGGGTAATTCAAACTTCACATCAAGCTTAAGTAAAGTCATATCATTTTTATGTTTATGGGAATGTTTTCTTGCGGTGGATTTGGAACTTGTACTTGAAGAATAAGAAGTTGATGGAGAAGAAGGAGGTGAAGGAGGAGTTTTAGGAGGATCCTCTCCTTCTTCACTTTTGGATTTTGAAGATTCACCTAGAATCGGTCTCTTCCATTCCAAGTAATCATCATATAAAACCTTCATCATCTCCGACATGGCGAAGAAAGTCTTTCAAAACTCTATCTCGTCATGAGAAAGTCCCTCTTCCGATGCCATATTCTCACTTTGAAAAGTTCTCTTTCTCGATCCAATATCAGGATTCTCTTCAACAAGCTCACCTTCACCACAATTCAACTTTTCCCTGGTAATCATGCAAACTCAAAAACCAACTGTCAACCAGCTCCGATACCACTTGATCCGAAAGATCTTTTAAAGACTATGGTTAAGTTTTAAATCATGAGTTCATTAACCATTTATCAATTTGATGAAAGAGGAAGAATTAATGATGTAGCATGGAAGCCATAATAATATATAAAGATCTATAATTAATCATAAAGAAACAACAAACCATAATAACAAAGTTGTTAACAGAGTTCGGCAATATCGCCTACGTCTCTGGGCCTTTGTCTAAGTGGGTGAGGCTTTCTTATTTCTCTTCAAAGCTTCAAAAGTACATCAAAAAAATGTCAAATGGATTACAAACTGATCTGGCTGTGTTCTCCTAGATCTCAAGAACCCAACACAACTGACGACACTAAAAACAAATGAACGAAGCTCCCGGAAATGGCCCGCAAAATTTCTCTCCTCAATGGCTTCCTTGCATAAAAATGGCTTTGACTGTCAATTTCCTCAACATTTCTCCTTCTCTGAACCTCTCTAAGGCTGCCAAGAACCTTTGGTTTATATAGGATTGAAGTTGGCAACAACCTCCCAACTTCCCCCCAAGATCTAGCCACAAAAAGAGCTCCATATCCTCCAATAATGGCCAAAATCTCCCAAAACAGCTGAAAAATCAACTAAAAATCATAACATATAGTTTAAAAAACAAAAAATGGGCAAATATGTGCACAACCCCCTTCATCCAGGCCCTTGGTCCTATGGTGCAGTCCCATGTGTCCGAGGGCTGGTGCGCTCCTGGTCCTTAGCCCCCCAAACTTGGCCCTGGTCATGTGGCTTGGCCACATGACCACCACCTTATCCTCCACGCGCCCCTATATGGTGATAAGCCTTGGTTCACAACCCCTGGTCGGACGGGGTTGGCCCTCGTCGACCGGGGCTTAGCCCGAAAACCACACCACGATGAACACTTATAACATTTGTGCCAATTATTTAACAAGTCACAGATATGGCGAAGGTGGTAGCCTGGAGGTTACAAAGACTTGGGCTTGCTCGGAGGTCGTGGGTTCGATTCCCTTGGAGGCGAAACAAACCTTTTACCCAACCAACCTTGGGAAAATTTGGGGTACCACATGACACTCTGTGATTGGGCCACGTGTCACCCTGGGATTGGCCAATACTTCTGATGCAATGACCTAGTCAGCTGCCCAGTCAACTTGCCACGTCATCCTCCATACAGTCCAGTCAAAACTGCCATGTCACTGTCGTACCTGCCATGTGTTTGTCGTATCTTCCACGTGTCGCACTGCCATACCTGCCACGTGTCATCCATACTGCATAGTCACCTGCCCAGTCACATGCCACGTCATCCTGTCGTATGCCCAACTTTCGTCTGTACGGACATGTGTCCTCCTGTCATTGGGCCACGTCACTGTACGAACTGCCACGTGTCATCCGTACAGTGACATGTGTCAAATCTATACAGTGCCAACTTAGCCCGAAAGTGACGAAAAAGAGTGACATGTGTCACCTCCTAGTGATGCCACATCAACATGATGACCTCATCATGATGTCATGCTAATGCATGCTGACGTCACCTGTCGTACCTGCTGACATCATCGTTGACTTTGACCAAGTTGACTTTTTGCCTGTTTTGGATTTCGGTCAGAACGCGATATCTTTCGCATACAATGTCCGTTTGAGGAAAAAATTATATGGATGAAATCAGTGCGACGAGATGGAGGCAATGGCGCAGGTTTTGTTTGATCCCGAGAAATTTGATTTTTAGGCCTTCCTGGACCCATTTTGATTCATGGATCCATTTTGGATCATTATTCATTATGAGTTGGAGAAGATAACCTGGACCTATCTCTTGGATGAACACATCCAACAACTCACATAATAAGGCCACATCTTTAACATGTGTAAATGCATTGACAAATTTAATAAACATTTACCCCCTAGGATAGTTCACCAAGAAATTAAGAAGGGTATGGCGCTTTTGATCAATTCAACCATCTAACATCATGGTGCATCTAGTGACTTCCCATGATTCCTTAAGCTCCTCTAATATTTGAGTGCAATTGAGCTTTTCATTTTGAAGGATAGGCCCTCTCCACTCGTCATAGGTAGGGGCCTTGTACCCCAGGCCAACAATAACAACAACATCAAACATACACTGGTAGAGCGGGTTGTTCTTGGAAATGTTGAAAGGATTGTCACTCCATTGAAAAAATATACCCACAAAGTTTTTCTACTTCTTTCTTCTCTTTTATTTCAACCATTAACCTAATAAAAGGTTGTGCGTCAGTTGTGGTTCTCAGAACAAACAAAGGTGATGTCACTGAGGGAATTATGGATAGTGAATCCAAGGAGAAGCTCTCTCTTCTTGCTTCCCCGAATCTTACAACTCCTCCCACTACAAGCTCAAGTTTCACAACTTCTCTCTCATCTTTCTTTTTACCCATATCCAAAAGTGATTGATTGGCAATATGAATGATTTCTGGGGTTGGATTTGGACAAATTCCCACTTCATGCCCCAAAATTTGTGCAAGATGGTATTCCAACCCATTGATTACCCCCATAATTTCCTTCCCACACAACTTGTAATTCAACTTTTGTTGATTATTAGGCTCAACAAGGTCACCATATTCCCACATAGGGTCTAAAGTTTTTTTGCATTTTTGGATAGCAATGATTAAACCTAGGGAAAAAAATTGGAAATCAAGATTCAAAATAAACGAACACTACAAATAAATAAAATAAAATCTAAATAAATGGTAGATCCCTTGTATAAAATCGGCAAGAAGAGGGAAAACTAGTGGACATTGCAAAACCTATTAAAAATCTCAAGAAACAAACAAAAACCATGTTGGAATTGTTACACATACCTATAAATACAAAAACAATTAATGAAAATCAATCCACACTCCACAATTAATGGTTGATGGAAAATGAAAACACTTTAGTTCCAATGCTTAACTCAAAGAAAAATGGAGACCTTTGCTCTCAAACCACTTCAATCTATTTTGGAAATGAGTGAAAAAAAAGTCAAATTTCTGGCTTTATAGCGGACCTCTATCGACTTGTGATATTTTCACTATTTTTTGAATATATCACAATATTTCAGGGTATAGAATATAACAGGTTTTTAAGGTGATATTATCACTAGCCAAAACAAGTCACAATATATTGCAATTTTTGCAATAATATTGCAATATTTGAAATACTGGTATATTCATGTATATTCATAATATTGAAGTGAAGACAAATGCTCATAGCCCACTTTGATATAAATTGTGTAGTGAAGAGTTTCATTAAGCATATAATATTTTCTATCAAACTTGATGATGAAGTGATGGAAAACACATCAAATATTTTTAGTTTATCATTTGTGCAAATGTTCCAAGATTTGAGTTTCATTAAGGATGTACATTTTTCTATCGAANATCATTTGTACAAATAGAGGCAAGATAACAAGTCCCTATATATTGGAGGAATGATGGGAGAGCATAGCGAATGGGAGGCAAGGGATCACAATGGTATCGTCACGTAGTGAGGGGAATGCGTAGGTACAATTATATGCATGGTAGAGGGATTTTGTATGGTTGTCGGTCGTACGATTGATGGGTAGTAATTTGACATGAATGGTTGGGAAACTAGGGTGTGTTGATGGAGATGAGGAGAGAGTTTTTGATAGGGGAAGATCACAGGGTTTTGGAGGGGAATGTGTTGGTAAAATTATATGCATGGTAGAGGGAGTTTGTATTGTTTTCAGTCGTATAGTTGATGGGTAGTAATTTGACATGAATGGTTGGGAAACTAGGGTGTGTTGATGGAGATGAGGAGAGATTTTTTGATAGGGGAAGATCATGGGGTTTTTCTATGAGTTTGGAGAATGTATACTAGAGGTGATGTAAGTCATGGGATTGTTCTCCCTTGGAGTACATTTCCCTCAACTATTTAGATAGTGATGGATATGTGTAGTGATAAGATCATTAAATGCCAAGTTTATGGTAGTTGGGACTTCCATTTTGAACAAGTCCAAGAAATATTGGCTGCCCCTTCCTTCAATGGGGAATGTGGCTTCCATGGAGGAATTTGTTGTGGTTTTAAACCCGAACAAAGAGACAATGGGTGCAATGATGGGGTGATTACTAGTTCAATTCCAATGGTGGAGCCTTTAAGTATTGAAGGAGTGACCCTTGGAGAGCCCTATTTGGCGATTGTGATATACGAAATTGGTGAGGGGAATGGAGAAATCTAGTTCAATAAAGTAGTTGTGGCCTAGTACAAAGTAGTAGAGTGAGGGATCTCATATTGAACTTCCCTCGTTGCCTTTAGTGAATAATGTTAACACACCAGCCATCGACATGATTTAAATTTATTCCTTATTGGTAACAAGGAATACTTGAGGGGTGCATGCAATTGGAAACCAAAGGAGTTGTTACCCCCTCTTACCTAGGAGTAACTAGAGGAGATCATTCTTGATGATCCACATTGTAGAAAGTGATCCCAGAGATGATGATCAACATTCTCCACAGACAACAACCCCTCAGATGCCCCCCCCTCATCATTGCTCAACTCATTCACTTGATCAACAGGTTCATCTAATGATGGTGGTCCAACACACATGAGGTACATTGGTCATTGTTTCATACAATGTGTTACATTTAATGCATTGGGAATTTAGGTGAGGATCATGGGTTGAATTCAGATAATGAATCATGATGCTTGAAAGTTATTCTTTTTGCCTTGTTTCACCTTGGTGTCCATCTTATGTTCTCTATTCAAGTGTTTTTACTTTTATAGCACAATTTGTTGTTTGGGAAAAGACCAACCCAAACAAAAAGTGTGTGACACATATGGGAACACCTTTCACTGCCACCTTAAGAGATGTCCCCCTCGTTTTAG
>JASDQU010739437.1:306294-329177 GCA_032191745.1 Picea mariana | reverse complement strand
TTCCAATCCCAATCCTTTTGAATACCTTCCTCCTCTGTTACTGAAACAAGGGAATCTTCCCAGGAGATTTCATGTCTCCTAGAGGTCTCTGAAGCTAGTCTTCTCAACTCATGTCATATGTCTCCAAGTCCTGGAAGATGTATCTCCATCTGATCCTTTCTGAGATCAGGCTTACTCTTGATTCTTGATTTCTTCTAAATCTACAAAAACTTCATAGTCTCTGCAGGATATACTTGGTGTTGAATACCAAGTCTTAATTATGAAAAGTTGAGTCATGCTTCAAAGCAATTTTGCTTCCTGTCAAGGTGTCTTCATTATACATTGACCAATTCTAATTTCCAGTCATCTTTGGAGCCTTTTGTGCATTACGATAAATCTTTACATGAGATATTTTGTCTCTCAAAAGTAGCTTCTTCTTCATCTTCTTTGGTACATGGATGTATATAGTCATGCATACAACTCGGATAGTCTGCTTTATGTCTCATTTAATATGTTTCCTCCTACAACCATCACTATAGTTTCCTTAGGGCGCTTGTGACCTGCCTAGAACAAGAACAACAAGGGAGAAACATCATATAAGAATAATACTCTTTAATGTAACAATGAGAACAATCCTTAGAGTGGCTCCTTTAGAGTTATCACATGTGATCTCCCTGAAACAAAGGTTAAAATTAAGAATACAATACTGAGAACAACACTCTTCTAGTGTTGTGATCAATCATTCCTTCATGGTAACCTGAGGCAAAAATAAGAAGTTTCTCCTAGAGGAGATGTTAGTTATATCTAGTAAATAATTACAATAAGAATTTATCCAAATATGCTCACATGATACCAGGTATAAGACTTTTCAAAGATTTCTATCTCAACTATGAGGTAGTTATCAAACTTGACATGTGAAAATTTGAATCTTATCAACTTAATCAATCAAACCTGGAACTTGGAGACTTGTCCTCAAGAATGAGTGTTGTTGTTTTTCTTCTGAATCTCCTTCACTCAAGATGACAAGTGTTTTATTCAACCTGTCTTAAGATAATATGTTTTCTTTACAGAAGTCTAAGTTAGAGAATAAACTTTATAATATTAGCTTTAATCAATCTAATACCTTGACTTTAATTTTGTCCAATGGTTAGTATGTTGGTCATAACCTCAACATACAACCTAGATGTTCATAAGGTCAAAATAATATCATAACAAATAGATGCATATCAAAGTGATCAAACCTGGGGTGTATAGTTCCTCTTGAATGTGTTGGATCCGAGATCCTTCTGGAGCTCTGATTGTTGCTTAGACAAAAGATCCTACAAATTCTCTTTATAATAATGATACAGTTTAATCATGTGTAAGTACATACCTCTAATAGTATTTGCAGATAGTGGCACCATCTGGTAGCAGCGGTAATAAATACCAAACCTTTAAAACCTTTAAGGGTGACTGCAGTTGGTATTGGCACTGCAACCGATACTGATAGTGAAACTAGAACTGTAACTGGTACTTCAACTACAACTACAACTTAGGGTTTTATGAGGAAACCCTAATTTTTCAAAATTCAAATTTTTAAATTCTGATCCATGGACTAGATGCACTGGGTTGAGGCGAGTAGGTTGGAGCTGTCGGTTGTCAGAAATTCCAAGTTTTACCCCTTAAAACTTGATTTGCAAAAAAATGGACTGGTATTGGTTCTGGATTTCTAGTTTTCTGGTACTAGTAAAAACTAGGGTTTCACTTTCCGGAGGCTTTGGCCATTGAAAAGGTGCGCTCAAGTTGCCAATGAGTTTGCTAGGCTAGGGTGCACTTTCCTAGATGGTTTTTAGGCAAAAATTCCCTTTCAACAAAAGCCCTAAATTTTCTTGTACGACAACAGTAACGTTTTAGGTTACCCAATGAAAGATTCTCTACTCAGTTTAGCTATGATACCATGTTAAATTTTGAGCTGCTATTAAGTTCTTTTCAATTTACTAGAAAATAATAACATAAGTAGGATCACTGAGAGAAACAAAATCACAAGGTACACAACATTTTATCCTGGAAAACCCTCATGGGGGAGAAAACCCAACAAAAACTTCCATAATATAGATTTCCAATACAATGCCAAGACAAAAACCAAACCACCAAGAATAACCTATGACTGAGCATGCACCTCTCTTCTCCTTCTTCTTATGACCATAACAACCTCCAAAATATGTGCACTAAATGAGTGGCTAAGTGAGTGTAAGAATGAGGCACAATCCTCTCTTATTTATAATGGATGGCATGCACTAGGGTTGTGTCTTTTCACCAAGCTGGTCCAACTTATTCACTTAGTGGTTTAAACCACTTTAATTATCCCTAAGGGCCGACTTTACAAACAACACCATATAACTATGGTTTGACCAATCCAGAAAAGGGGATTTGGTCTTATACAAAGCCCGACATGATCAATCCTCAAAAGGGGATTTGATCTATTAGAAACTAACTCAATTATAATTAGAATGTTCTTCGCAGTTACAATATTTCAACAATCTACTGTAATTTTCTCTAGTTATGACTAAAATAAAAAATGGCTCCAGTCTTATGTGCAATCTGCACCATCAATCTCAGGTCGAAAGTAATTTGGGTCGTTGATCTACTCTCTATCAACCATCAACGACTGGCGTTCTCCTTTGGCGTGAACAATACTTCCCCAAAATATCGACCTGACCATCGACCATCAACCCAACTCCTCGACGACCGACTTGCACACAACTCCAAACCATCCGACCTGACCTAGTCATCGGCCATAAGCGATCTTCATTGGCAAATGGAAATCTCGACAACTTCAGTCGATGCCCAACCATCGACCCATAGATGATCAACGATCCCCTATGGTTGTCGAAAATGCTTCCTCAATTTAGTCGACCGAACCGTCGACCATCGACCATCTCCGTTGGCTGACGTGGCATGACATGTGGATGATGACATGGAATGAAACGCCATCACCTATATTATCCATTAGCCATCGACCAATTCTCTTGGATGACCCAAACACTTTGTTGAATTCGACCGATGCCAAGCCATCGACGTGTTGGTCATCGACGACTTCTCTTGCTTGATTCAAAGATTTCACCAAAATCGGTTGACCGTCGACCATTGACCCTGTTATCGCTCAGTTTGTAGTCATCAAAATCAAGATTCCTCTCAATCTGAAAGGCCATGTCTTGTGCTTCTTCCAAGGCTATTGGTGACTGGTCCCTAATGTCGAACTGCAAGGTTTCTTCTAAGGAGGACAGGTACTGACCGATGATAGCTTGTTCTGAACCAACCTTTGACCGGATCTTTTTAAGGACAAGATTGAACCTATCAGTGAAGTCTCTTGCTCATATACAAAGGTAGCTGCGTCAACATTGCTAGAAGTGACGTCAGGCTTCTTTTAGGGTTAGTATAATAGACAAAGAGGTCAACGTTTTGCAAATAAGCCAATGAAATTTACCAATATATCAATGTCTATTATTAGATGATCAAGCCACGATATTTTCTATCAACTAAGAGCTTAATAAAGGCATGACGTCATCATTTTCATTGGATGCTATATCATTCTGGTATTTATTGACAAGTAATATTATATGCCATTGTCATTATTGCAAACATTGACTTCGTCAATATTTACTGTTGATTATGCTCATGTACCTTAAATATTGATAGTCATTGATTAATGAAGTTTTAACCACTATTGCATGTACTAGTGTCATTGTTGTCTTGTCTCGCACGCAGGTGCCTTCTCTGTGGTTGTTCTTCAATTGACTATCTTCTTAGCGGTAATCTGTGAAGGGGAAACTAGCCTTAATCCCTTGATCCTTTTCCTTTCAAACCCCAGATTACCAGGGACATCTCCCTTGGGCTTAGCCACCCTAAATAGAAAGAGCCCCCCATCGAGGTGACAGTGGGTGGGGAAGCTCCTGTTATGCCAGTTTGACCCTTACCCTCCAGCTACTTGACCTAAACTACAAACTGAGCGATAACATACCCATCGACCATCGATGATGTTCGTTGGAAATTGAAAATAATTCATCGGATTCGACCGACCCCTGATTGTTAGCCATCGGTGGTTGATGTCTTATGGCCGACTCAAACTCTTCGTCATTTCGGTCGATCCATCCATTGATCGTCGTCGATTTCTCTTGGTGAACTTTAACAATTAGAATTTTTTTGACTTTTCTTTGAATGATTTGGACTATCGATCCCTTCTGTTTCACGAACCCCCTATTTAATCTTGGTTGTTGATCTCAACAAATTTTTAAATGGTTGAATCCTTAGGAATTTTTTAAATTTATCATGATGAATCCCATTCGTCGATCTCGAGTTCAAAAGAGATCTCGGTTGTCGATCCACTAAACTGCTTGTAACTCTTCAGGCATCCATTAAAACTTGAATTTCAACTATTCTAGGTCGAATTTCGATCTGCAACTTCACTGCTACTCCATTAACCTTGTTAAACCATCCAAAGTAATTCAAACTCAATTTTTTCCCACAAATTTGGGGATTTCTCTCTAAATTCTTTGTTTTTCCCCAAATAAGTCATAGACAAAATCTACAACAACAAATTTCACCAATTTTCTCTGGTTCAAGTCCATACAAGCTCGATGTTTGAACCAAAAGATCGGATACCATTATGTAACATCCCCTAGCCGAACAAAGGGACATTACAGTGCAAAATACTCATAAAAATGAAATTTATGTTGACTAAATTAATTCATTTTACAGTTAACTCATTTCCTGTAGCTTCCAGCTACTAATTAAAATAGATTTAGCTATTGTCTATAACCATAAAATAGATGCATATAAAGAATATCAAATTAACATGAATGTAGCTTAATCATTCACACAACAACATATAAATCATTCTCAAATACACAGAGTTCATTCACAACAATAACACATGTAAATAACACGACAACAAGATAAAACACTTATCTTTAAACACAAGTTGTCCAACTAACTACTCGGGATGAAAGTTCCACCCAACCATAGACTGACTGTTCCAAATTTCAACATCCATTCACCCCCGAGCTGAGGCTAGAAATCCACAAAAGAGGGTGGTCTCTCATAGTCCACTCACAACTCATAAAAATCACAACCCTACTAACATTCTCCTACAACTATCTTGATTTTACACCAACTCTCTTCCTCTTGACCTTTTCAACCCAAGGAATGTACCCCTTCACTGATCTCAGTCCTTCGGGCATCCCATTGGTTTATTAGGGTCTCTTTGGCACAAGTAGCTAGGAATATCTCAGTTGAGAACTCAAGGGAAAGTGTTTCTAGGAAACTATCAACAACCCATCAACAAACATTTGTTGTTTTAGTGCAACTCACACAGGAGTTCAGCCTTCAGGCCTAGAAACCTATCTCTTCAATTTTCCAGCTCAAATTCGCTCCAATTACGCTCCATCTTTCTCTAGAATTCACCCTCCATGGATGCACCAACTCCAAGATCTCTTTCTTTCTTTCTCTACTTGCTCCTCATGCACAAAAACTCAATGTGTAATACTGCTCTCCCCACTCATTCAAATTTACTCTCTTTAGCTTGCCTTTCTTGACTCACACTCTTCCCCAAGATGATTTTACTCAACCCCCATGTGCCCAGTAAGTTTGGGATGTGATTAATCACACCCACCCTCTTACATGTATCCAATGATTGGCTTTGGGAATACTCAATTAGAAATGGGAAGGTTCATAAACCAATAGCAAATTTAAGAAAATAGATTGAATTAATATACATGGTTAATTCCCCCTTGAGCCCCTCTTGGCCATTATCCTAGACACACCCCTCTCTTGTGGATTAATTCAACCCCCATCTCTTGTCCATGTCCCCTTAGTAGCTGACATCACATTTTATTCTTAAAACATAGAAATACAATTCACATATTACATCTCTTTGGTCATAACCACACATTATATCTACATTAATCATTAATTAAAGTGATTATTTTAGTGGGGATGTTACATAATATGAAACTAGCCTAGATATGTCATGCCCCTCCGGTTTAGTGCTAAATGATAAAGCATGCCACTCATCTAAAAGGAACATTTTATTCACCTCCCACATACAAGTGAGGAGAAGTTGATGATAAATGAAGCTACTGGAAAATGTGATTGCAAGACACACCAACTCCCTATTATTTTTTAATCGTTTCATCAAGCTAAGAACATATCCATGACTATATATAGATTTTTTGATGCTCCTAGTCGATTCAATGATATTCTTGATATAAACATTTTTTCCCCATATCCTTTAAAATCAAATCAATTGAATGAGAAGCACAAGGAATCCAAAACAAGGTCAAATACCTCAACATAATCAACCTTTCAATAGCCACATAAGTTGCAACATTATTTGATCCAAAAAGATCTTTTAAAGACTATGGTTAAGTTTTAAAGCATGAGTTCATTAACCATTTAAGAATTTGATTAAAGAGGAAGAATTAATGATGTAACATGGCAGCCATAATAATATATACATATCTAGAAATAATCATAGAGAAACATCAAACCATAACAACAAAGTGGTTAAGGGACTTCGACAATATTGCCTACGTCTCTGGGCCTTTGTCTCAGTGGGTAAGGCTTTCTTATTTATCTTCAAAGCTTGAAAAGTATATTAGAAAAATGTTAAATGGATTACAAACTGATCTAATTGTGTTCTGCTAGATCTCAAGAATCCAACACAACTGACGGCACTGAAAACGGATGAACGAAGCTCCCAGAATGGCCCGCAAAATTTCTCTCCTCAATGGCTTCCCTGCATAAAAATGGCTTTGACTGTCAATTTCCTCAGCATTTCTCTTTCTCTTGACCTCTCTAAGGCTGCCAAGAACTTTTGGTTTATATAGGCTCGAAGTTGGCAACAACCTCTCAACTTCTCCCCAAGATTTGGCCTAAAAAAGAGTTCAAGATCCTCCAATAATGGCCCAAACCTCCCAAAACAACTGAAAAATCAACTAAAAATCATAACATATAGTTTAAAAAACCAAAAATGGGAAAATATGCACACAACCCCCTTCATACAGGCCCCTGGTACTATGGCACAGTCCCATGTGTCTGAGGCTCAGCGTGCTCCTGGTCCTCAGCCCCCCAAACTCGGCCCTGGTCATGTGGCTTCACCATACGACCGCCACCTTATCCCCCACACTCCCCTATATTGTGATAAGCCATGGTTCCCAGCCCCTGGTTAAACGGGGCTGGCCCCCGCCGATTGGGGCTTAGCCTGAAAACCACACCATGGTGAACACTTATAACGTTTGCGCCAATTCTTTAACAAGTCACACATATGGCAGAGGTGGTAGCTCGAAGGTTGCGAAGACTTAGGCTTGCCCGGAGGTCATGGGTTCGATTCCCCCGTTGGAGAAACAAACCTATTACCCAACCAACCTTGGGAAAATCCAAGGTGCCATGAGGCACTCTGTGATTGGGCCACATGTCACCCTGGGATTGGCCTGTATTGCTGATGCAACGACCCAGTCAACCTGGCATGCCATCCACCGTATAACCCAGTCAGCTGCCTAGTCACCGTTGTACCTTCCATGTGTTTGTCGTACTTGCCACATGTTGTACTGTCATACCTGCCATGTGTCATCCATATTGTATGGTCACATGCCACTTCATCCTTTCATATGCCCAACTATCATCTGTATGACCACATGCCATCCGTATAGTGACACGTGTCAAATCCGTAAAGTGCCAACTCAACCCGAAAGTGACGAAAATGAGTGACACATGTCACCTCCTAGTGACTCCACACCAACATGATGATGTCATCATGACATCATCCTGATGCATGCTAACATCACCTGTCGTACCTGCTGACATCAATGTCGACTTTGACCAAGTTGACTTTTTGCCTATTTTGGATTTCGATCAAAATGCGATATCTTTCCCATACAGTGTCTGTTTGAGGAAAAAATTATATGGCCATAATCAACGCGATGAGACGAACACAATGTCATTGGTTTCATTCGATTCTGAGAACTTTTATTTTTAGGCCTTCCTAGACCCATTTTGATTCCTGGATCCATTTTGGATCACGCCTCCCCACTAAGACCTTTTGGTCCTCTAAAAGGATACTAACCAGTCATCAAGTGCATAATAGGCCACTCCACTTATTCTTTGTCTTTAAACTTTGTCTTGTGCACCTGTCTCATCAAGATCAATTGTAAAAAAACCATTATAACTGACAACATATTGTTAGCCACTTGTACCCTATCACATATTACTGAATCCAGTACCATCCATGCTGACAACATTAGCAATGATAACATTAGAAATATGACTGCAAATGAGATAATGTTTTTGTAGTACTTGCACGACATTAGCTTATCTTGAAGCAAAGTGTGATTGAACTTCTATTCTACAATCATCTCATGTTCTTGCTTAAGATCAATTGCTTGATTTGGAACAATTATAGGTGTGTTTCTTGCAAGAGTTTCCTTCCTTAATTGTTCCATTGTTTGAAGAGATTGGTTTTCTTTTAAGTGATGAGCATGTAAAACATATTCCTTTCCTTCTTTGATTAAGTGATATTGATTATGTTCCCTGTAGAAGATTTATTTACGATCATACAAATAAGGACTACTTAAGAACATTCCACATTCATTGAGTGGCACCACATCACACGTTACATCATCCATAAATTTTGAGGAAATTGCAAACTTTAAAGTGCATTGCCTTGTTATGTGCAATTTATGATTGTTGCTTATTCATTTAAGTGAGTAAGGTTTATGATGCATCTGAGTGTTTAATCTCAATTATTTAACCACTTCCTCTAAAATCAAGTTAGATTGAGATCCACTATCTATCAATATGTCGACCTTCGTATGATTCATTATGACCCTTATGTGAAACAATTTAATTCTAGAATCATATCCATCACCAATTTTACTTGTCAAACCAACCGCTATGATTTTAGATCCATCAACCGAATTTGATCCCAAGTCTGTTGGTTGTGATGTTGTTGCAACTGTTTGCCTCCCTTTTCTCTCTTTGAACCACTTCGATCTCTTCTCGGGATGCAATTTCCAGCAATGGTCGTCAGCATGCCCTTCTTTCTTGCAATGTTTGCAAGAGATATTCTCTTCCTTTCTTGCCACTAAATTTTCTTTCCTGCCATTCCACTTCCTTTTTTTCTCTTTTCTCGAAGAGGATTCCGTTGATACACCAACTCCTATTTTCCCTGCCTCAATGTATGTTTCTTGAACAAAAACATCATCAAGATTAGTAGGTCCAAACATAAATATAGTGTTATGAATGTGTGCAGTTAAACCTCCTATATATTTCATAAGAGTTTCTTGGGTATGTAATGGAATGTCTAACATTAATGCCATCTTACGAAATTCATCTGTGTATTCTTGCACTGTTTGTCCCTTTCTTAGTTTAAGACCTTGCCATTCAATTAAAGCCTTCTCTTTATAACCCAAAGGATAAAATTGTTTTCTAAGTGCAAAAAGAAAAACTTACCATGACGGAAATACATTACCCACTTGTTGTGTGCCATTTTGCAAGTTGTTTTTCCACCAGATGAGGGTTGTGCATGCAAGTCAAAGCGATGCCAATTTGATTTGAGTTGCCTCATCCTTGATTTGTTGCACACTGCATAAACTTCCATCTGTCTGACTCAGTTATCAAGCCTCTCGGCATTGACTTCACCATCATACATGGGTAATTCAAACTTCACATCAA
The DNA here is from genome assembly GCA_032191745.1 of Picea mariana. NCBI lineage: Eukaryota > Viridiplantae > Streptophyta > Pinopsida > Pinales > Pinaceae > Picea > Picea mariana. Next base: position 319,490 of record JASDQU010739437.1, on the reverse strand, counting down.
GCTTAAGTAAAGTCATATCATTTTTATGTTTATGGGAATGTTTTCTTGCGGTGGATTTGGAACTTGTACTTGAAGAATAAGAAGTCGATGGAGAATAAGAAGGTGAAGGAGGAGTTTTAGGAGGATCCTCTCCTTCTTCACTTTTGGATTTTGAAGATTCACCTAGAATCGATATCTTCCATTCCAAGTAATCATCATATAAAACCTTCATCATCTCCGACATGGCGAATAAAGTCTTTCAAAACTCTATCTCGTCATGAGAATGTCCCTCTTCCGATGCCATATTATCACTTTGAAAAGTTCTCTTTCTTGATCCAATCTCAGGATTCTCTTCAACAAGCTCACTTTCACCACAATTCAACTTTTCCCTGGTAATCATGCAAACTCAAAAACCAACCGTCAACCAGCTCTGATACCACTTGATCCGAAAAGATCTTTTAAAGACTATGGTTAAGTTTTAAAGCATGAGTTCATTAACCATTTATGAATTTGATGAAAGAGGAAGAATTAATGATGTAACATGGAAGCCATAATAAGATATAAAGATCTATAAATAATCATAAAGAAACAACAAACCATAACAACAAAGTTGTTAACAGAGTTTGGCAATATCGCCTACGTCTTTGGGCCTTTGTCTAAGTGGGTGAGGCTTTCTTATTTCTCTTCAAAGATTCAAAATTACATCAGAAAAATGTCAAATGGATTACAAACTGATCTGGTTGTGTTCTCCTAGATCTCAAGAACCCAACACAACTGACGACACTAAAAACAGATGAACGAAGCTCCCAGAAATGGCCCACAAAATTTCTCTCCTCAATGGCTTCCCTGCATAAAAATGGCTTTGATTGTCAATTTCCTCAGCATTTATCCTTCTCTAAACCTCTCTAAGGCTGCCAAGAACCTTTGGTTTATATAGGATTGAAGTTGGCAACAACCTCCCAACTTCCCCCCAAGATCTAGCCTCAAAAAGAGCTCCATATCCTCCAATAATGGCCAAAATCTCCCAAAACAACTGAAAAATCAACTAAAAATCATAACATATAGTTTAAAAAAAAAAAATGGGCAAATATGTGCACAACCCCCTTCATCCAGGCCCTTGGTCCTATGGTGCAGTCCCATGTGTCCGAGGGTTGGTGCGCTCTTGGTCCTTAGCCCCCCAAACTTGGCCCTGGTCATGTGGCTTGGCCATACGACCACCACCTTATCCTTCACGTGCCCCTATGTGGTGATAATCCCTGGTTCGCAACCCCTGGTTGAACGAGGCTGGCCCTCGTCGACCGGGGCTTAGCCCGAAAACCACACCACGATGAACACTTATAACATTTGTGCCAATTATTTAACAAGTCACACATATGGCGAAGGTGGTAGCCTGGAGGTTACGAAGACTTGGGCTTGCCCGGTGGTTGTGGGTTCGATTCCCTTGGAGGCGAAACAAACCTTTTACCCAGCCAACCTTGGGAAAATTTGGGTTGCCATGTGGCACTCTGTGATTGGGCCACGTGTCACCCTGAGATTGGCCTGTACTTCTGACACAACGACCCAGTCAGCTGCCCAGTCAACCTGTCACGTCATCCACTGTACAGTGCAGTCAACACTGCCACGTCACTGCCGTACCTGCCATGTGTTTGTCGTATCTTCCACGTGTCGTACTGCCATACCTTCCACGTGTCATCCATACTACAAAGTCACCTGCCCAGTCACATGCCACATCATCCTGTCATATGCCCAACTTTCATCTGTACGGACATGTGTCCTCCTGTCATTGGGCCACATCACTGTATGGACTACCATGTGTCATCCGTACAGTGACACGTGTCAAATCTGTACAATGCCAACTTAGCCCGAAAGTGACAAAAACGAGTGACATGTGTCACCTCCTAGTGATGCCACATCAACATGATGACCTCATCATGATGTCATGCTAATGCATGCTGATGTCACCTGTCGTACCTTCTGATATCATCATTGACTTTGACCAAGTTGACTTTTTGCCTATTTTGGATTTCGGTCAGAACGCGATATCTTTTGCATACAGTGTCTGTTTGAGGAAAAAATTATATGGATGAAATCAGTGTGATGAGATGGATGCAATGGCGTGGGTTTTGTTTGATTCCAAGAAATTTGATTTTTAGGCCTTCCTGGACCCATTTTGACTCCTGGATCCATTTTGGATCATTATTCATTATGGCTTGGACAAGATAACCTGGACCTATCTCTTGGATGAACACATCCAACAACTCACATAATAAGGTCACATATTTAACATGTGTAAATGCATTGACAAATTTAATAAACATTTACCCCCTAGGATAGTTCACCAAGAAATTAAGAAGGGTATGGTGCTTTTGATCAGTTCAACCATCTGACATCATGGTGCATCCAGTGACTTCCCATGATTCCTTGAGCTCCTCCAATATTTGACTGCAATTGAGCTTTTCATTTTGAAGGATAGGCCCTCTCAACTCGTCATAGGTAGGGGCCTTGTACCCCAGGCCAACAATAACAACAACATCAAACATACACTGGTAGAATGGGTTGTTCTTGGAAATGTTGAAAGGATTGTCGCTCCATAGAAAAAATATACCCACAAAGTTTTTCTACTTCTTTCTTCTCTTTTATTTCAACCATTGACCTAATAGAAGGTTTTGCGTTAGTTGTGGTTCTCAACACAAACAAAGGTGATGTCACTGAGGGAATTATGGACAGTGAATCCAAGGAGAAGCTCTCACTTCTTGCTTCCCTAAATCTTACAACTCCTCCCACTACAAGCTCAAGTTTCACAACTTCTCTCTCATCTTTCTTTTTACCCATATCCGAAAGTGATTGATTGGCAATATGAATGATTTCTGGGGTTGGATTTGGACAAATTCCCACTTCATGCCCCAAAATTTGTGCAAGATGGTATTCCAACCCATTGATTACCCCCCTAATTTCCTTCCCACACAACTTGTAATTCAACTTTTGTTGATTATTAGGCTCAACAAGGTCACCATATTCCCACATAGGGTCTAAAGTGTTTTTGCATTTTTGGATAGCAATGATTAAACCTAGGGAAAAAAATTGGAAATCAAGATTCAAAATAAAAGAAAACTACAAATAAATAAAATAAAATCTAAATAAATGGTAGATCCCTTGTATAAAATCGACAAGAAGAGGGAAAACCAGTGGACATTGCAAATCCTATTAAAAATATCAAGAAACAAACAAAAACCATGTTGGAATTGTTACACATACCTGTAAATACAAAAACAATTAATGGGAATCAATCCACACTCCACAATTAATGGTTGATGGAAAATGAAAACACTTTAGTTCCAATGCTTAACTCGAAGAAAAATGGAGACCTTTGCTCTCAAACCACTTCAATCTATTTTGGAAATGAGTGAAAAAAAAGTCAAATTTCTGGCTTTATAGTGGACCTCTATCGACTTGTGATATTTTCACTATTTTTTGAATATATCACAATATTTCAGTGTATAAAATATAACCGTTTTTTAAGGTGATATTATCACTAGCCAAAACAAGTCACAATATATTGCAATTTTTGCAATATTTGAAATACTGGTATATTCATGTATATTCATAATATTGAAGTGAAGACAAATGCTCATAGCCCACTTTGATATATAATGTGTAGTGAAGAGTTTCATTAAGCATATAATATTTTCTATCAAACTTGAAGATGAAGTGATGGAAAACACATCAAATATTTTTAGTTTATCATTTGTGCAAATGTTCCAAGATTTGAGTTTCATTAAGGATGTACATTTTTCTATCGAACTTGCCGATGAAGTGATCATTCATGAAAAGCACATTAATTATTTTTAATTATCATTTGTACAAATAGAGGCAAGATACCAAGTCCCTACATATTGGAGGCATGATGGGAGAGCATAGCGAACAGGAGGAAAGGACTCACAATGGTATCGTCGCGTAGTGAGGGGAATGCCTAGGTACAATTATATGCATGGTAGAGGGATTTTGTATGGTTGTCGGTCGTACGATTGATGGGTAGTAATTTGACATGAATGGTTGGGAAACTAGGGTGTGTTGATGGAAATGAGGAGAGAGTTTTTGATAAGGGAAGATCACAGGGTTTTGGAGGGGAATGTGTTGGTAAAATTATATGCATGGTAGAGGGAGTTTGTATTGTTTTCGGTGGAATAGTTGATGGGTAGTAATTTGACATGAATGGTTGGGAAACTAGGGTGTGTTGATGGAGATGAGGAGAGATTTTTTGATAGGGGAAGATCATGGGGTTTTTCTATGAGTTTGGAGAATGTATACTACAGGTGATGTAAGTCATGGGATTGTTCTCCCTTGGAGTACATTGCCCTCAACTATTTAGATAGTGATGGATATGTGTAGTGATAGGATCATTAAATGCCAAGTTTATGGTAGTTGGGACTTCCATTTTGAACAAGTCCAAGAAATATTGGTTGCCCCTTCCTTCAATGGGGAATGTGGCTTCCATGGAGGAATTTGTTGTGGTTTTAAACCCAAACAAAGAGACAATGGGTGCAATGATGGGGTGATTACTAGTTCAATTCCAATGGTGGAGCCTCTAAGTATTTAAGGAGTGACCCTCTAATAGGAAGATCTAGGGTTTGCTTCGCCGCTTGGAGAGCCCTATCTAGCGATTGTGAATACGAAATTGGTGAGGGGAATGAAGAACTCTAGTTCAATAAAGTAGTTGTGGCATGGTACAAAGTAGTAGAGTGAGGGCTCTCATATTGAACTTCCCTCGTTGCCTTTAGTGAATAATGTTAACACATTGGCCATCGACATGATTTAAATTTATTCCTTATTGGTAACAAGGAATACTTGAGGGGTGCATGCACTTGGAAACCAAAGGAGTACTTGTTACCCCCTCTTACCTAGGAGTAACTAGAGGAGATCATTCTTGATGATCCACATTGTAGAAAGTGATCCCAGAGATGATGATCAACATTCTCCACATACTACAACCCCTCAGATGCCCCCCCCTCATCATTGCTCAACTCATTCACTTGATCAACAGGTTCATCTAATGATGGTGGTCCAACACACATGAGGTACATTGGTCATTGTTTCATACAATGTGTTACATTTAATGCATTGGGAATTTAGGTGAGGATCATGGGTTGAAGTCAGATAATGAATCATGATACTTGAAAGTTATTCTTTTTGCCTTGTTTCACCTTGGTGGCCATCTTATGTTCTCTATTCAAGTGTTTTCACTTTTATAGCACAATTTGTTGTTTGGGAAAAGACCAACCCAAACAAAAATTGTGTGACACATCTGGGAACACCTTTAACTGTCACCTCAAGAGATGTCCCCCTCGTTTTAGTGAAGGACAAGTCCAACACAAGGGAGGATTCCCAGGTTACCCTGGGGGGATTGTGACGGGAGGAGCTAAGAGCTTGAAGAATTCCCCTATAGGTCAAGGTCGAGGATGGAAATGAGTCTTGAAAGAGTCTTATGAGCTGGTAAATGGTAGCCAAGGTTGGGTATATGCAAAACAATGTTAGACCTTCCTGGAACAATACAATATATGATGATTAAAGCCTCAAAACCAATGGGGAAACGACAAGAAACCTTGTTGTCCCAAAATTGAAAAAGTAAATATATATATATATTTATATAGTAAAAAAACTATGACAACTGCAAATTAAACAATCAAACTCAAGTGTATGATGTTGGAAATAAAGCTTCAATTAGTAGACAATATTCCAATACTTAAATCAAGACTTTGATATAAATTAGAGGGATGTTAATGAATGTTATCAACTAATTTTTATAACATCCTTATGGTTGTAGAAAACATTTTCTACAACAAGAAGTCCTAGCCACTAAAATCAATAAGTAAGCCACTCAAACAATAACCCTTAGACAATAGATCAATTATGACAACTAGCAAGTAAATTTCAGTGGTAAAACAATTGTAAAAGAAATTTGAGAGAGTAAGTTTGTTGCAACCCTAGTGGCTATAGCTTAATTCTTTTTACATCAGCTTAAATACTTGGCAAATCAAGATGCCCTCAAGGAACAAGATAACTTAAAGCATGTAAAATTAAATTCCAAAATTGAACAATTCAATCTCTTTGAAATCATGTTTACCAATGCACAATAATCAATTCTCCAATGCAAAGATTAGTGTCTTATCTATTCGGTAATGGAGTCTCTTGTTTTTGAGCTAGGGTTTAACACTCATCTAAGGGTGTAAGCCCTTTTACTCCCTATAGAAGATAAAACTTAGCAAGGTCTTGCTACAAGGATGTAAGCCCTTTTACTCCTTGTAGAAATCCTTTAAGCCTTTTCAATGAAAATTAAAAAGAGAAATCCTTGATGGAGGGTGTATTCCCTTATACTCCTCCAAAGGTTTGACAATATAATCTTGAGATCAAGAAGAAACACATACAATTGCAGAAATTCCTTACCTAATCCAAGAGATAGCATGAAACAAACCTTTCTTATCATGACATTCCATTCAATTGCCAAGAGAGAGAGTCCAAGAAAAGTCGCTAGCCTTTACTCCACCAATAGACAAATAAAGCATTTGTATTGCACCAAAACTTCAGCCAAGAGTTATGTAATTCTCAAGTGAATTGTTGTGAAAATGAAAAAGAGATGGCCTCTATTTATATGAGGCCACCTAAACTAATTTGTCCACATAAATTGTCAACAAAAAATTTAAAGAGGGTCATCCCCCTTTATTTTCTCTTACAATTTGCAAATATAAAAATTACATAAAATAAAACCCTAAAAAGGGTGATGTCATGCCCTAGAAATGAGACGTTGATCCTATAAATGTAGATCATTGTGCCTCCAAAGGCCATGTGTCAACCTCTCATGTACTATAGTGGCATGCCATGCATCTCCTTCCTTTGAACCACATCACATCACCCACGGAACCATCAAGCCCACAAAACCCTATCCTACACATGACATCAAAGGCTTAGAAGGTGATGCCATGGGCCTCCAAAGGCCAACATCTAGGTGCAAAGGGCTATGATGTCATCCTTGAATGTTTTCAAAGTGCCTCCAAAGGCAACGTCCTCTGTCCCTTTCACAGAAAGGATCTGGGGTGCTCTTCCCAGTCTGTGGGGTGTGACTTCCATCCTAGGGGTTATCAACCCCCCATGAAGGTCAAAATGGCATAATTCCTCCATGGATAGCTTCCTCCTGGAAAGGTCATGGAATGACAAATAAGTACACCCTCCAAGGGTCCACAAGTCGCATGTATCATGCCAAGTAAGCCACATTTAATAAAAGAACCACCCAAACATGTGCATTAAATCCGCCCCTTTTCAAACTAAACAAATGCTCAAAGACCTTATAAAATTTGCCAATATAAATATGGGAGGGTTGTCATAGTGCCCTATTGGGTAGGCCAATTCCCAAATCAATGAGTGTTTCATAAGAAGAACCTTTCTAATTCATGTATTGAATATGAGGTGGATGAGGGTATAACTTTTGGGCATGGGGTTCTTGACATATCAAGGGTTCATATTGTCTCATTCATGGGTGCCTTTATAGAGGGTGTGTTGCATCCCTCGTTTGCAATGCAACATTTTTCCAAGCCCTTTTATTTTCCATTAATTTATTATGGCCTGAACATTGAGTACTATGTGCAATGGAAAGTAAAGAGCACCACAATGCCACTTGAAGTTAGGAACAAATTGAGTGTCATATGCACTGGGAATTAAAAGACACTGCAAATGCATTCCACCAACAAGCGAAACATTTATTAATTTTTTTTTTTTAAAGGTCCTTCATTTTTATGGAGAAGTGTTTTGTTTCTATTAGGACCTTAGGGCGGGCATCTAGAGGGATAATTCATGGCTTTTATCTTTTTCCAGCTACAACGCCTCTAGTCCTTCAACCCCTTCTTCCCATGAAATGAGGTAGAATCCCTTCTTGGGGTCAATGAGCCCAAAAACCCAAAAGATGAGGAAACAAAAGGGAAGAGGTGTGGAAAGTGGTAAGTATGTGTGGGAATGGTACAATTACCCTTCAAGGAGACCCCCTAGTAGCAACCCTTTCCCTGAGGGTGACCCACTTACTAGGAAACCATGTCAACCAACAAGGTGAAATAAGTCAGAAGGTATGATTTCCTAGCAAAAGCTTTCATAATCAAGAAAGGACCCTTTGCAACATGCTAAAATGCTTCAATTATTAAAGTGACACTTACCATGAAATCAGACTTGTTACCTCATGAAGCAAGACTTGATGTCCTCTATGGACCAAGATGGTGTGGTGGATGTTGCCATGTTGTTGTCGATGAATGGTGATGTGTGGTGGAGAGGAAGGACTGTGTTTACTCAATGTGGGATAAAGTGGTTATCTGGCGCTTGGCACTCCATGTATTCAACCTGTAGGCCTCAAGACATCATCTCCTTAGTTACCCCTAGCCCTGGGGGGTAACATTCACTCTTGGGGAAAAGGGGTACTACTATGAGGCCTCGATAGGGGTAATGTACCATTCCCTTCCATACTCAACTTTTTTCATCCATATTCATTTTGTTGTCCTATATTTTAAGAGTGGTTGTTACATGTATCCCAAAAAGGTCCATACTTCATCCTYTTATGAGAGGAAGGGGTTTGAATTCATGAGGTTGATGCAGTAGGTAAGAAAGAATGGAMAGAGAATATTATAAATTCAAATTGCAAAAGAATAATGGGATATAAATGATGAATCAAAAGCCAAGATTAACTTGAGATCTAGCCCCTAGCTATGAGGTCATCACCCCAAGCCCTAATGTATTGAATGCATATAAAAAGGCAAGATATGGGTAGAAAGAAACAGTTTCGAGGAAAGGGTAACTCAATGCACTAAGTGCTCCCTCTACAAAGGTCCTCATGGAGATGAACTTCACACATGGTTTTGCATGTCAATGACACCATAACCATTGAGTAAACCCCTTTTCATACCATTTACTCATGCTTACACTTTTATGGGTTTCTCAGGAACTACTCCTCTACTTGGGTACTGACACACCTAATAGGGTCTTATGATAGTCCTCCCATACCTAAAGTTAGAAAATTGCATACAGTCTTAAGCTACTGTGAAGTTTGAAGAAGATAACTAATGTGAATTGATTATGTGGCTTCTGTATTAAATTGTGACTTACCTTTTATGATTCTAATGACTCTTGTATCCATGATGGTTGGTCTCACTTAACTTCCTTGAGATTTTCTTGATGATTGATGCACCCCTAGGGATGGTCCTATAGAGGACGTTTTGATGTTTCCTTCACATTTCACGGAGGATGTTCCACATTGTATGGAGGTAATTGGATCCTTGATGATTAGCGTTGAGTTACATGATGACTTGGTATGCCTTTTGACACATTCTGACACCTCTTGGACCTGAGACGTTGCATTGATGAGCTAGGAAATTGCACATATAACCTAATGTGTCACTTAGCGGGAAGGAAACATGTTACCGATCAAACTAGTGGCTTCATCAAGGTGCCTTGAGGTGATAAGGCCATGTAGGACAAGTGTCCAATGTCATTGCAACACAAGCCCTTCCTTGTTCAAGCCCAACTCCTACACTAAAGGACTTTGAGAGGCTTCCCTAAGATAACAAATTCACTCAAAATTAAATAGACCAGTGCATTAAACAATAATGAGATGAAGGTAGGAGTTAATTATTTAATAAAGTTGATTTGAAATTATATATAGCAAGCCTAAATAAGAAAAATCAACAGATAAAACCGACTCTAAAGGTGTGAGATAAATTAATAAAATAGTGCATAAGAGAAGTGAAAATCCCTTACCAATTTATTAGATCAAATATTTTCTATTTCTCTTGGTAATGTGGTTGTTCTTAACTTATTGTTTTCTATTTTGAGTTTCAAATATGCAAAATATGTAAACATAGTACAAAACAACAAGAAAAATGGTCTTTTGGAGGCCTCCCACAAGTGCTAAGCACCTTAGATCACTAGATTTGTGGGCTAAAAAGCTAGGGTAGCAAGGTATTGATGATTTCTTATACCCACAACTTCAGATCTGAAACAAATTAGTAATTTCTAGCAAGCTGCAAATTACTATGTAGATTTGAGGTTCAAATCCCTTAACGTCAAAACCCATAAAATATTTCTGCCAACAAATTGTTTTGATTTGGATGGAAAGTTGTTGATATATTTCCCCAAAAAATGATATCATCTTGGAAAAAAATCTGAAAATAATATAGGGGTTTCTTGAGTTATATACTTACTTGGACTCCCTGTATGAGGGAGGAACTTGGTAGATCCAATGTATGTTTTGTTGTTACAATGTGTACATATGCACAATTCCTCAAAATACCTTGTGAAATATACAATGTATCGTAGAAAAATGAAGGGTAGATTATCTTGGGGTAAAGATGAATCCTCTATGGAAAAATTCCCAAGATCTACTAGCTAGAAAGATGTGAATTTTAATGCAAGCTAGGGTAACATATTTTTGTATTTTTAAGGTTTTATAAAACAAAAAATGAAAGAGATTTTGATTTTTTTTTTATAAATGATGGTTGAAGTATGTGAGGCTTACCTTGTCTTTTTCTCTTACCTCTAACATGATGGGTCATGATTAGAACCTCTCCTAAGTTGGCTTCAGTGTTTGGACGAGAGATTGAGTTTGGAGTCGAAAATACTAATCGCCCCCAATTCTCGTCTAGAATAGTTAGATCACTCTTGAATCTTGCTAGGAAAGCTCCCAATATGAATGGTTTCCAACCAATGGATCAATTTTGATGCAAGTGAGATATTTCCCTAGGTGAAAATATTGTTGACAAGAGTTTGTCCACCCTTAAGGTTTAACTCACTAGACACCAATAAAAGAAGATGATGGGACGAGGAATCCAAAATCCCTTCTTCCACATGGTTATGTAACCCCTCAATGGATCGACCCACTTGATCTTGCAAGTGAAACAATCACAACTGATATTCTATTAAGCACAATAATTCAACCAAGAAAGAGAAACATAGAAGAATCGACCAACAATATACTAGCAAATAAAAGTTCAATAATATGGCATTATGATCTCACAAATCTACAACAACCAAAATGGAAGGAAGGTCAAGCATTTTATAATTTTCTTTGTAATGGCTAGTTTCCCTCTCCCATTTAAAAAATATTTTCTTGACTTGTCATCCACATCTTGGAGACTAAGCCCTCAACATTAAAATATTTTTTTACAATAAAAATATTACCCTCAAGATTTGACTTGACTCACAAAGGCAACGACTAGTTCTCATAATGTTCCCCCACTAACTTGATTTAGTTTATTAAGTCAATAGGTCACTTTATTAATCTCACAGCTATGAAAAATGATAACTCCTTTGCTTGAGGGGTCCACGACCAGCCATGAAAACTCAACGGTTCATTCAATTGACCCAATTGGTTGAATGGGGAAAGCGTATTAATTAGTGGATGGCCGATTTATTTCAAGTGCAAAGGATAGGTAAGAGGATGTGCCAAACTCCAACACTTTGAATGCTCAACGATTTGATGTGGCGGCTCATTCATTTGGGTCAATTTAATTATATAAAAACCGCTTTGATGGAGGAGGCTTATTTTTCTTTATTTGATAGCCATTTGAATTAAAAGAGGCTCCATGAAAATTTCCACCCATGCTCCAAAATTTGCCTAATCGTTCACTTTTGATCAAGTCCGCCCTCTTTTCATAAAGTTTATGGATTTCCCATAAAAAATAATCACTAAGTGAAGGATCACATCATCTTTTATTTATGGAATTAGGATAAGGGAATGACCCCTTTTCTTTACTTTAATATAATGTTTTTTTTTTTTTCTTTTAATATGGTTAAAGTAACAATGGAAATAGTTGCAAAGTAACTAGTTCTTGTCCCGACCTAATCAATAATTACAAATTTTGATAGAGTAAAAGTTTGTAATTTATTCTCTATTTGATTTTGAGTCTTTTGATAATCTTTACTTGAATGCTCCTCTTCCTTTCTTTACATGTCACCTTAGATCTACATGTCACCTTAGATCTAAGATATTAAGAATATTAACAATGTGCACGAGTGATATTTGTCACACATGCTAGTCATGGCAAGTTTTCCAAATAACCTAATTGTTGGGATTTCTAAATTAAGATAATCATATGCAAGTGCATTGTGATATTCCCATAAATAAATTCAACCACACAATGATACTCCTTGGAAGCATGGATCAAGTATTATTCACAAGAGATTTCACTTATACTTAACCATGTCCGTAATCATAAACTGATAAGACCCGTAAAATCAAACCATATTTCATCATTTGCAAGAAGGTGAGCATTGAATGTTTTTGGCACATTCAGCATATTAAGATAGGAAATAACTTCATTTAACATGCAAACATATAGCTGGACTATGAATCTGTTCCCTATCATTTGTTCCACCATATTGTAATAATTAATTAAAAGTTACAAGTCCTTTGTAGGCATAAACCCTCATAAAAAGGGAACCGTGTTGCTCTAATCATTTAGGCTTCTATGTGCCAAGAGTTGATAGGCACATCTCTTATGTTACGTCGTATATATCATTGTAGTTGTTGACCTCAACATACACTATATTATAGATTGCAATAAATATGTCTGACATGTTGGCTGAAAACTTCTCATCCATGTAGTGGTTGTAGTTGTAGACAAATTTCATAAAGTAATCAATAACACTGCATGCTTTAATGGAAGATAAATATTAATAGTAAAGGCCAGAGAGGTTAATGGAAACCAGAAAACCAACTGGTCTTTCTTTTTGGAATTATAATTAGGTTTTGGTCATTGGATTTGAGCACTAGAGGGAATCAATAGTTCAGGTGGCATTCTGAAGATTTGTTTGATGCAAGGATTAATTTTGTACACCAAAGTCCAAAAATAAACAATAGTGTAACCAAAGACATTTAATTTCACTGGAATGATTGTGCATGCGGTTGCTAGAACTCTAGAGTCTAAATTTAATATTTTACATATTGATGATTATAGAAATCACATGGAACTGGTTGGACGAAACATTCGAGGAATCAAACAATCGAACTATCACCCATTATATCAACATGACTTAATTCAAAATCTTAAATCCATCCATGTTTCTACTTTTATTGATATTATTGTAGTGATGCAATAATGAGGCTTCAACATTTACACATATTTTTTTCCACCATAAATTGGTTGAATAAATGTAAAATATTGATTGATAAAATTAATAATTAGCACCTT